>VZRI01006734.1:0-10712 GCA_013397515.1 Upupa epops
GTACTTGGACTCTAATTAAGGGTAAATTACAGTACATACCAAGTCAAAAGTCATCAACTGTAGGAGATTATACTTGTCAGGATGCTGAAGAGCTGTCCTTACCAGCCTTGGTGTGGCCTTCCAGTGCCCAACACCTGCTCCTGCAGTCCTAGGCTGTATGCTGAGGCCAGCACCACAGTCACAAGTCTCTCTGCAATGATAACACTGTGCAGATGCTCTAATAAATACCTGTACTTAATTCATTAACTCTCCAAGACCAACTAAGTCCAATATTTTTGGAGTTTTCACGCCAAGCCACAGAGTTGCAACAAACAAAAAAACTGATCTGAAATGAAGAAAACATACACTAAGTACTTTTCTCTAATGCTAAGGTTGGAAAAGACGATAAAGATCATCCCAACCTAAATCCAACTAAACCTAACATCTAACATCTAGATCATGTCACTCAGCACTTCATCCAGATTAACCCTGAACACCTACAGACACAGTGACTCGACCACTTCCATGAGCAGCCCGTTCCAAAACTGGATCACTGTTTCAGTGAAAAACCTTTTCCTAATGCAAAGGCTAAACCTCTCCTGATGGAGCTTGAGACTGTGACCCCTTGTCCTGTCTCCAGGGTTCAGGGAATAAAAGACTGACCCCCACCTGACTCCAACCACCTTTTAGGTAGTTATAGACAGCGATAAGGTCACCCCTGAGCCTCCTCTTTTCCAGGCTAAACAGACTCAGCTCCATCAGCCTTTCCTCGTAGGGATGACCTTCCAGCCCCTTTACCTTTCTAGTTGCTATTCTCTGGACTCGTTCCAGCACATCAATATCCTTCTTAAACTGAGGGGCCCAGAACTGAATGAATTTTTATGATACTATTATTAGAGTGCTCAGAAAAAGTGGCTTCACAGCAAAAGGTAAGCTTCAAACTCATCTATGAAAAAAAGCAGGATACATCTGAAACAAATCATGGCAAAGAGCTGCCACATCTAGTGAAAATCTGACAGTGTGGATGAACGTAGTAATTATCCAGAAAAACAGCTTGGAGAGAGCACAGGCTTTTTTGCAGCATCTGATACCAAGCACCCTGGTCTGAGGGACTGTCTCTGCCTATGTGAGGTGCCATACACATCCAAAAATGCCATGCCAGTGTGAACTTGCAAGACAACAACTTTCATACATCATTAACATTATAATCTCAAGAGTGTTCAGTTATACCATGAGTCTAAACAAATGCAGTCCTGTGTTAATGACTTCATGCTTGCTTAACTTGACTGCCAGGCATCAAGCAGGTCAGGAACCTTCCCAGTTTCTATGCATGCGCTGCATATTAATGTGCCACTGCCCAAGGAAACAAATATAGTCTGTCCTTAAGGTATGTATGTACAGAAAGCCATGTGGAGATATCACATGCACAGATTGTAGGAGGTCTTGCAAAGAAATACCATCAATCTGAAGTAATAGGAGGTGTTCAGCAGGCTTCTTCCCCTCAGGGTCCCACTTCCTTTCCAGCTCTGTTTACCAGCTATCAGGTAAACAATCTCCAAGATCTCAGCAAGCCCTCTACTGTCTCATAAGCACCCCAGGTGCTCAGTCACCAGTGTTGGTATCCAGTCTAAACTGATGGGTGTGCTTTGGTAGGGGAAGCTGCATCTCAGAGCACTTCCAGAGGTACGCCACCTATGCATTCCTGTTGCTGAAACAACAAACACCCTGCTCCTTTGAAAGGAATGACATGTAAATTCCAGCAACTCGATATTGTGATTGTTCACTAAGAAACTGTCCCCCAAGTCTGTACTTTGCAAGTAATACCATCCACATATTATTTACCTAGAAAAACATTATTAGTTATATACCTGGAGCATGCTAACAGATAGTGTATTACATCTGTGTGAATGTGTTCCTTACTCAAATTTAGGCATTAAGATGCTAATACTTTCTCCAAATAAAAACACAGGATTATGAAAGGCTGACAGTAAGATTATCTTTTAAAAGCTAAAAAAACCTCCAAAGCAAGGAACTATAAAACTCAAGAACAACTGATGATGTACATGTCCCCACCCTGGAAGTGGTCAAGGCCAAGTTGGATGGGGCTTCGAGCAACCTGCCCTAGTCAGCGGTGTCCCTGTCCATGGCAGAGTTGTTGGAACTATATGATCTTTAAGGTCCCTTTCAATCCAAACCATTTTGTGATTCTATGGTTCTATAAAACTGCATTATTTCACAAAAATGTAAGAAAAAGTATAATTTCTTACAAAAGGTGACAAATAGTAAAGCATAATTCACAGAGTATAAGAACATAAAAGCATGGATAATAACCGGGTGTTAAGTATATATTGAAGTTATTATTAGGGGAAATTGCAGATTTTCTTTTCATTATGAATTTGAAAAATTCAAAACATGATTTGAAAAGTAACAAGACTTTATTCAGAGAAGTTTCTCCCAAGCAGAGTTTCTGTTTAAAATGTCTTGAGAATATGAGTTTATCTATGCCTTCTATTGCTCCAAACATGGATGGTGCAAACATTTTCTGGATGGCTGTAACCTCCATGCCTTGCCCTCCCCAGTTATCTGAGCAATATCTTAACAAGAAGTCCACCTCCTGAGGCAGTGCTGTCTAACATGCTGGGATGGAGGTGCATAAAGNACTGATCTTTCCTCTCCTGTTTGCTGACATCTTGAATGTTTGGACACTGTGCAGCTGAAAAGGAATCCAACATATAATATGATTTATTTCCCTTTTGTTTCTTTCCCTCACACATCCAGGGCAACATGAGCAGTAGATGGAGGGGAAAAGGAAAAGAAGAAACAGCATGAAGAGCAGCACCACGAGGGGGGTTGATCCGGACCCCATACCTAGCAACAGTCTGGCAGGAGAAGCATAGAAGTATTTAAGACTCTGAGACAGAACAGCCTCATGTCTTTAAATCCTTAGATAGAAAAACTCGTGGGAAGTTTCTGTGTGATGTCGCTGCCCCGAACACAGTGAAAGAAACATTTCAAGAGCTGGCAAAAGGGAAGGAGGAAGGGAAGGGACCAACTCTCTGCAGGTCCAACTAACACCACAGAGGGCACAGTGCACACATAGCACAAGGGAGAGCCAGCAGCAGGTGTCAATTTTCAAAGGGACCCCAGGAGTTCAGCTGTGATTCTTCATCCCAAACACTGAGCCCACACCTGCTCCACCTTGTTTGCCAGATGCTGATTTCAGAACACTGAAACACAGGAAGTCCCACCTTCGTTAGTTTGATGATGATGAAGCCCCGGAAGAGGCTGCTCAGAAAGGTTGTAGTGTCCTCCCCTCTGGACGTGCTTCGAAACCACCCAGAATACATTCTGTGCAACCTGCTCTAGATGAACCCACTTTAGCAGAGGGATTTGACAAGATGATCACCAGATGTCCCTTCCAACCCCCACCATTCCGTGTGATTCTGTGAATTCATTGCAAAACAACCCATCCTATAAGGAGGATCATCAAAACCCAAATGCTACCACTGGATGAAAGTACCTTAGCACACTGCACATCAAGATCTTTTCTTTTCACTTGCTTCTCAGTCACTGCACCAGACACATTTTCCAACCGCCTTCCTTGTGAGACATTTTGGTTTGCCATCTTTTAACCATCAGAGTATATCGACATTTTGGCAAACAAGACACTCCTACAACACAACAAACATGACTTCTCAGCAGAAATTACAACTCTGCACCCTCTGCCACCTTTGCTTGACATTCAACTCTGAAAGTATACTTTACAGCAAGCCTTGAAAGTGGAATCCTCCTGTTCATGCTGCTTCTTAGAATAACTGGAGACCATTTGCTAGCTGTTAGGAACACCTATGGTAAAATCCACATCTATCCTTTCTTTCTGTGATTGCTTGAAATAATTATTCCTTCCTTCTTGAAACCTTTGCATAAGGATTCTCTGATGTTTGCAACCCATAATGTTTGCATTATGCATAAAGAAAGGGTAAAACACTGATACATTAGGGACAGAATTAGATGGAGGTGGATTCCCATAACCCGTTTCCATATAGAGGAGAATACAGCTCCCTGGTTTTGTGCCTGCCACTGACATACACAAGCTGAAAGGTGTGTAGACTGATGAGGATTATAGTATTGGAGTGGAGACTCATTATAACAATACTAATTAGTACCATGAAGGTGGCAAACACAGCACTTTAGACAATGAGAGTACTAGGTCACGGGAATCAGATTGCTGCTACTGTGGAGTCTATAATTAACAGCAGTGCTTATGATGGCCAAACCACTGAACTAGAAAAAAAAAAATTAAAGTTTTTCATTGGATCACTGCCTGCCTGCCAGAAGGATTGCACTAAAATCCAGGCTGTTAAGTTTCTAATTCACAGCTCCAAAGTTTGACCCTACTTCATAAACAGATACAATATAAAATAGCAGCATTATATCAAATAGGCTATTTCATATTCAAAAAGTCCTTTGACTAACACAGATGTTTTCCTAGAACTCACTAACTCCTTTTTCTCTTTTCCACAGTAATATAGAGTGACTCTAGTGAGAGATACCTGTGATTCAAACCCAAAAATATCTGCATCTTAAGAACAGGCTACAAACCAGGGAGGATTTGCACTAATCCTAAAACACTTCCTAATATTTGCAGCATACAAAGAATCCTTTTGTATATTTGTTTCTCCTACACAAGACAGCAGAAAGGAAGAAATGTAAGAGCTGGACTCTGGACACCGAGTTAGGCAATAAATAGTCTGGAGACACTAAAAATACACAAAAATCAGTTTTTGTCAATATTTTTAAGCAGCTGTGTTTACATAAAGTAATTGAAAAGTGCTTCACATCAGCATCAAAACATGAAATAAGATTATACCATGAGTTTGGCACTGGATCTGAAAAGCCAGAACATCACTCTGCTTCAACCAAACTTTCAGACCAGTCTACAATATTATACAGATAAAAAATTGAGATTGTATGCAGAGGTGCCCTTGCAAACTGGGAACCAAAACATAATCTGAACCCAGTGGGAAATGCAGAGAATATCAGCCAGTCTCTGTTACAATTAGCTCTTCTACCTTTACAGTGTTGGCTATGGAGAGTTTGGATGGTATTTTCTAAGGCTTCTTAGAGTCATAAATTCATAGAATGGTTTAGGTTGCAAGGGACCTTAGAGATCATCTAGTTCCAATCCCCCTGCCATGAACAGGGACACCCTCCACTAGACCAGGTTGTTCAAGGCCCCAGCCTATCTGACTTTGAACACTTCCAGGGAGGGAGCAGCCACAACCTCCCTGGGCAACCTGGTCCAGTGTCTCAGCACCCTCATGGTGAAGAATTTCCTCCTGACTTCCAGTCTAAACCTCCCCTCTCCCAGCTTGAAACCATTACCCCTGGTCCTACCACTTCAAGCCCTTGGAAACAGCCCCTCTGCAGCTTTCCTGTAGCCCTTCAGGTACTGGAAGGCTGCTATAAAATCTCCCTGGAGTATCCTCTTCTTCAGGCTGAACAGCCCCAGCTCTCTCAGCCTGTCCCCATAAGAGAGGTGCTCCAGCCCTCCAGTCATTGTCGTCACCCTCCTCTGGACAAGTTCCAAGAGTTGACGCCCCAAGTAGAAGATGAGGGACAAGTACAAGGTTTGTGGACTTCTTTCACCTTTAACTAATAACAGCTGTTAAGAAAACGTATGCATTTTTGGATTTCATTCAATCTCTTTGAGCAGCCTAATAGATTTAAGATAAAAATACTACAGAGCAAAACCTACATGCCCACATCAAAGGAAAGCCCTCAGGGGACAACAGAGATTTAATGTGCCCAATAACTGCATTCACCTTTCTCCAAAAGACTTGTTCTCTGAAACTGTGAAAATCTGCCAACTTGTCGGAATATTAGGATGTGTTTTCCACCACACTGCCCCATGCCCTTCTGTTGTAAAAGGGCAGTAATTACCTTAAAACAACAGTTTAAGGCAAAGACAACAGTCTTGATGATTTCATTAGGGAATTTCCTCATAGGCTTTCCTAGTAAAAAAACCCTATAAACATATAATTTACACAGAGTCTTTTCAAAGTCAGGAATAACAAATATTAATTATCTTCCATGGACTACATCCTTGGATGCCTCTGTAAACTGACATTCAGGAGCCTTGAGGATTAATTACAAGTAAGGAAGCTTGCTTCCGCATTGCACAGTTAAACACAACTCCCTGCAAATGAGTTTGACCTTTCCTGCACTGTGTGCTCTGGAATTTCTTACCCAGGAGAGGATAACCTGCAGCCAGCATCTTCACATGAGGACCAGTATCATGTATAAGCCATACTGAGAATCTGGCTCAATATTTAACCTTTGTTAGCAAAATAGATATTTAACAGGAAAACACCTTTTAGCAGATAACACTCTGTGAGCCGCTGACAATTAAACAGGCTTCCCATGGAAAACACTTGACATTTGTGCAGTTCTGTGAATACACATGCAAGGTAAAGATATATGTACATAAATATACAGCTCAGTACAGGAAGACCTGAGGTGTGAAGCTTGAAACCACCCCAAAATCAGTGCATTACAAGGTCAAGATTACTGCAGGAATGAACTAAAGAGCTAATATATTATTGACAAACTGTTCAGTACATGCTGAGAAACACCCCCATGTTTGCAAGCGGTGCCATTAAATAGGCAATAGGATGAAACAGCATTCTATGCTGTGACTTTTTTTTGAAAAGAAGTAAGAGAATAAGATTATATAGCAATATTTTGCAAAATGAGCATGGAAATTTGTGTCTGATGCAATTAGACATTCAAATTTTTACATGTAACAGGACTTTTGTTAATCAGTCATGTTAAAACACACCTTCTGCACTTATGCTGGAATCTCCGATACAGAAACTCAGGACTTCTGGATGCATGGGAGACAAAGGAAATTGTTCATCAAAAGATTTCACTTGCTTCAAACTTTTTGTTTTATGTCATTATTTAAACAAAAAAAATAATGGTATGAAAGAACACTAGAAAAATATCACTCTCCAAATTTTCCCTGCAGACATGCAGATTCAGTAAGTCATTTCTTGAATCCCTTCCAACCTGCAAGCCTGCAAACCTGTGAACATGTGAAAAGTGTCACATTTGACATCAGAATTTAATGACACTGATGGACTTGATCCTCACAAGCAAGGAGAGTTACATCTTTGCTCTGGAAGAACTGGGTTATCTCCTCCTTTAATGTGCTCACTTCTGATGCTGGGAATTGCCTGGTTGCCGAGGAGTGTTCCAAAGTCAGTTTGCATTTTCATTGTTGCTGCCTTCAGTCATCATTCCCAGTAGAGAAGAAACAGTCTTGAAATGCCATAAAATTGACAATCTCCACTCCTGCAGAGGAAAGCCACTAAATCTAGCATCACTTCTCATCACCGAGCCTTTATAGGTCAGACATGTCCAACTGCAAGTTAAGATTTAAAATGGCTTGCTGCTAATCTTTGCACAAACATTAGTGTCTGTCTAATACACTGTGCTTTGCAGTAGGGAGAGATGAACTAATCAGCTATCTGGATGGCCTCTGACCTTGGCTTTGAAGTACTTGGGAGTCAAAACAACATTAAAAATGTGTTTAATGATCCCTGCCCAGCTGGGTCAAGTTAGGTAATAATTATAACAATAAATATGAGTAGTCTCACTTCAAGACCTTTCAGAAGATGCTGACAACAACTTTGACTTATGTTATTCTCACCATTTACCTCTCAAAACTACAGTGCTTCCTGGTTTGTCTTGCGGTTGCTAGCATAACTTAGGATTCAATGTTCATAGCAGCTTTACCAATTTCTTATGAATAATTACACCAGCCAATCTTCCATATGACTTTAACTTCATCAATATGATCATCTTTGGAGATATTAGTATACAGATCCCACCAGAGCATTTCAAACATGGCTAAGGATAAGACATTTGAATCCATAAATTCAAACATGCAACTGTCTCCTGTGATTTCCCTAAGGATATGTTCCCTGGATGCATTTTCTTTTTACTTTAGGCAAAAACACACTGCCATCAGAAATAAAAAAGCAAGCCTAAAACAGCTTTTTCTTTTTGTGCTTTTAAATTAATCCAGGAAAATTAGTGACCATATCAAGTACCTTATGCACTTCTCAATGGACAAAAGAGCCATGACTGGTTTTGAACCAAATTTACAGGGCAGAAATACTTGTCAACTTCATTTTGTGAGACAGATGTGAGGTCTAAGAAGAGCCTAGAGATAATGATTTACATTATATGGAATGTCTCAGGCTTCTTCTCTTCTAATTACCTTCATCACTACAGAGACAATCGGGCTTTTGTTCCATTCTTTCTACTTCTTGGAGTGACTACTGTTGCCCTATCAACCACAGAACTGCAAATAGTAGCAAAGGGCTACTAGCCTTATGAATTATTAGCTCATCTCATTCACAGTTTCTCTGCTCAAAGCACTGCATCCTAGCCATCCTGCTAAGCTGCTAGCCATGTTAGCAGTAAAGAAAAAGATCTGGCAGGAGACCTTCATCCCAAACAATAAAGTTGCTGGGAGTCAGCTTCTCCTTAAAATGCATAGCTAGTTTAGGGACAGATGTGATTAGAAAAACTTGCACAGATGTTTTTTTCCAGAGACTCATCAACAAGTTACATTTATACTCACTTAAGCCATGAGTAAAACAGCAACATCATCATTAAAATTAATGAATTCATACTTTGATTTGCTGTAATAGTTATTTTGTTGTAGATTCACTTACCTTCTTCTGTGTGGTCTAAGACAACAGAAGGTAAAACTCCTTAAAACACTCTTTGTTATATAAAATTCTTCTTCAAATACACATGCTTATTGCCATGAAGCAACTATGGTTAAATAAATCACAGGTTTCCTGAGAGAAAGATGGACTAGGTGTGAAGTGCACACAGAAAAGTATAATTCTAATAAACCCATGCATGGTTCAAACCAGTGACTCCAACCTTCACACTAACTAAACAGCCCATTTCTATGCTTGGTGCCAGTGCAGTACTGGCAATATAAATAATTTAGACATTCAGCTTCAGATAATCTAGAGCTCAGTTCAGTATGGAAAATGTGACTAGCCTCATTCAGCTAAAAAACAAAGGTTAAATTTCTAGAGACCAGCATCACTGAAGGCATCAGACCTGGCCACGTGCCATCTGTTCTCCACTTCCCAGGGCTGGCAGGTGACAAAGATGACAGTGAAGGCTTAAGAGACTTCTTCTGGCCCCAGGCCTCGCTGCCTGGAAACACCACTTTGCCCCCCGGCAGCATGCCCTCTAAGCTGGGGAGATCTCAGCCCGGAAAACCTCACGGACTGCTTTCCCATCCTCTGTTAAATCATGCTGACAGTTTACCAGAGAGGCCAAGGGAGTGTTAATCACTACAAATAACACCAGCCACAATGCTTTATGCTCACATCCCTGCAGCTGCCACTTCCCTCATCTCCCCAGCCTTACGTTTTGGACTATATCCATCCCTGAATAAGTAACCTTTATGTATCTGGGTTATCCGAGGATTTTTTTCATTGATTATTCCTTGAATATTTTATATTCCTTGAGCACCATCCACAGTAATTGAATAATCCAATAATTCTCAGCAGCGACATACAGCCTAGTATCTTTATAATTTGAGCATGATGATGCCTCATAAATGAATTGGGGCAAGCCAAAAAATATAGTCATTTCAAGCAGTAACGAAATCTAAAATGCTTGCCTGCATCAGTTTATTAATGTCACCACAGAGGAAAAAAGCAATACAGCATCAAAATGAAACACGCTGTATCTGCGGCTCGCCTATCACCTATTACTTACATGCACACAAGCATAATGTCAATTAAAGACTGCAAGCCTGTAATACAGGTTTCCTTTTGTTGAGCCTTTCTGCATTATTTACTGTATAACCCAAACTAAGATGCTTTTATAAAGGCTCAGTAGAAAAATGCCCCAAGTAGCCCGCCAAGAACCACACAGATTTGGCCTGTGGACATAACACAACTGTGGAAAGGAAAACAAAAATGAGGACAGAAAAAAAAATTCTCTTTCAATTTGGTATATGGAAAATAGAAGCATGTTTTTCAGCAGCTAATTGCTTACTAGAATTGCTTAATGAAATACTTAAAACTTGCTCACTGCAGCACATCCAGTTGTTGTTCAGAACTGGTACACTGCTGGAGATTGTGGAGCTCCTGGCTGCCAGAATCACTTGAGGAAAATAAGAGTTTGTAAGAACCTCCAAAGTCACCCCATTGTAACTGTTAACCTCGGGACACAAAACCTTTCCTAGGAAAAAACTTCAGATAGATTGTCACAGATTCACTCTAAGCCTGCTAGAGCTCCTAGGAGAAGTTATTTTGACACTGTGCCAGACTTCTGAAAAAAATACACATGAAGTACCTCTCCACACAGCAAATGCTGTATTTCTGTATCTGCTATTTATGTACTTGATAACATTTTTTTTCTGATAACACACTGAGCAGACAACTTTGTTACGAGTCCAACACCATGTCCTTACTTTGGTTTGCACAGTCCTGAATTATTTTTATAGTATTTTACAGCACTCCACTGTAACAGTACAGTGTTTTCCAGGAATTCATATACTTTAACTTAAACCTAGACTTATAGGAGAGCATTTCATGTTATCAGCTGACGGAAAGAATGAGATCACGAGCCTTTCTAGTACCTTTCTAGGTACTAGATGTACGCATATATGTGTCAGGTACACCTAT
>VZRI01006734.1:11104-69818 GCA_013397515.1 Upupa epops
AAAGAAAAGAAAAGAAAAGAAAAAAGAAAAGAAAAGAAAAGAAAAGAAAAGAAAAGAAAAGAAAAGAAAAGAAAAGAAAAGAAAAGAAAAGAAAAGAAAAGAAAAGAAAAGAAAAGAAAAGAAAAGCAGAAAAGAATTTCCATTCTATGCTGAAGAAAGTGCTTTATTTGAATTAGAAACCAATATATCATACTTTCCTTTTGTTCTGTTTACTTTTTGTGTTATAAAGTTTATATCCACATAATCAGTTTTGAAAACTGTGAGACAATTGATAAATAAAACAACAGAACAAGCAATTTTCTTGGTTTTATGTCTAAGTTGCTTGATGGTCATTACAATCTAGATGCTTTATCGCATTTGAAAGATCCTCAAACCAGGAAGTCTAATTGACCTTTCTGGGGCTACATCTCTCTTGTTTCCTCAAGTACTGTTCTTTCACTAGTGCTCTTTTTCTTGTAGTTTGTTGCAGTAACTTCCCAGAGAACACACCAGCCTCAGGAACTCTAATTCCATCTCTCTGCAGATGTAATCTAACTCTTATGTTCTAACTGAAGGTATAAAATCTGTCTTATAACACTACTGAAAAAAATAATTATACCATACATTACTGCACAGAGGGTTCATGTACCTTGTATCACAGTGACCCAAGAAGCATTTATCCTTGAGGTTCATTGAAATACACCAAATAAAGAGACAATAAATAGCACGAAAGTGCTGACAAGTAGAAATTAAATTACTTTCTTATTCCTTATTGTTGTGACACCTGACTCTACCTACTGCACACAAGAAGCTGAAAACCTCACACAAGGAACCACAAGAAAACATGGCATTTCTCATTCACTGCAAAAATAAAAGGTGTTCTGTCATATGAGGACAGCCTGGATGAATCACACAGCTATTCAAATAATTAGTATGTTAGTAGTGGATCCTCTTTTATTCCTCAAGTGATGTTACAAAGGTGTCAGGTCACCTGTGCAGTCTCTAGAGTTCTTGAAAAAGGGTCAATTAGGAGGGTAGAATTCACTCAAGCAAGACACATAAAGCGGAATAATAATGGCAATGCTATTAAACTTTGAAAATCATTGCCAACCCAATAGGTATCATTTGACCCACAGTAAACAGAATAACAAGCATAAGGCACACGTACTGAAATACAGTTATCTGGAGTCAAAAGTTCCGAAGGACTGTCTTTAAGTGTACAACACATTGGCACAAGGACTGGAGCACCAAGCACTTATAAAAGCTTTAACAAAAGGCAGCCAACTGGATGCTCAGAAGGAAAGGTCTTGCTGAATGGCAAAAAAATCTGTTGGTGCCATTCATTTGAAACAGCTCATGCCCAAAAGACAAGGTCCGCTCCTCCCTTCTCTTTGTAACCAAAATGATTTAAAGAGAAAGTACAGAAAACATGGATAAAAGAGATCACCAATTTCTTTCCTGATGCTTCATCTAAGCCTTGTACCTCTCAAGTACCTGCTTCTGCACATGACAAGGACAGGTGTGGTGCCATGTATACACACCCTCCAGAGACCCCAGAGAAAGGAGGAAGGATTTTGCAACTTCTACACACAGAATCACAAGACTATCTAAGTCTTCCAGCATGCACTCTTTTTCTCTTGCCTTCCTTCACTTTTCATTTACCTTCATATTCTTTCCTTATAGGAATTGCAGTTATGTTTCAACCTTTCTATATTGTGATAAAAATTGTAATTCTTCTTTGTACAGTCTTGTATTTGTGTACTGGTGTATTTGTGATCACAGAATCACTGAATAATCCTGGTCAGAAAGGATCTCCTAGATCACCAAGTTAAATCATACCCACAACAAGAAAAAACCTAAATACCTGAGAGATTGAAAAACACAAAATAACCTCCTCCATGCCTGCCACTCTAGTAGGTCACGAAGCACCACGTCTACACACTTCTTAAATACCTTCAGGGATGGTGACTCAGCCACCTCCCTGGGAAGGCCCTTCCAGTGCCTCACTGCTCTTTCTGTAAAGAAAATCCTAAGATCTAATGTAAACCTCCCTTATCTCATCTTCAGACCACTGCCCCTGCTTCCGTCAGCAGTCATCAAGGAGAAGACGCCCGACACCCACCTCTCTACAACCTCCCTTCAGGTAGTTGTAGAGGGCAATCAGATCTCCCCTCAGCCTCCTCTTCTCCAAACTAAACATGCCCAGCTCCCTCAGCCTCTCCTCATTTGACTTGTTCAGAAAATAGAAGGAATTCTTTCTAGAGTATCATTTATTATCTTTGTGTTGATTCTTAACTCTTGTTTCAAACTGCATATACATGGATAAATCTGTTTCTTCTGACTTGACTTAAAAATTCAATCTAAGGGTCACACAATTCAAAATAATGGCATGGTCACTTGTGTCCACGAGGCAACTATGTGTCAACTTGGAGTTTACTGAGCTGCTGAGCAACAGCAGGGAAATGTGGCACAAGAACAGGGTTGAAAAAGAGAAGGACAGGCTGGGGCTTGGAGAGTCTTCCATGCAAGAAGGCACAGACCCTTGTCTTCTAACCTTGTTAACCTGAGCAATACAAAGAAGGAGGACTAAGATGCTGAATAAAATCATGCACTGTAAGGAGAAGCTGATTATTTAAGGAGTATTCACAAAACATAGAGTCCATCCAGTGAAAAAATTATCAGTCAGCAGGCCTCAAATATACCTGTGGTCTATCTTTTCTCAGAAAATACAATTATAATTGTGAATCTGAATGCTGTAGTATGATAATGGACTATACACAACATTCAGCTCAGGAATCTCCCAGCTGCTGGCTGAGCATTCAGCAGAATAATCCACTGGGAAAGTTTGCTATAAAAATGTCCTCCATTTCAGACTCAATCCCACACAAGTCACTGTTAGAAACAAACGACTCCGTAAAACGTATTTCAGTAGGGAAACCCCTCCTGGTTTTGGATTACATTCAAAACCTGAACTATTCTCAAGGTAATGATGCCAAAAGAAAAGCATGAGCAGTGCCTGGTGTACACATCCATCACACATTTGCATTTTAAAAGCTGTATGGCTTGCCACATCTGAAAAACTTATTTTTCTCAAGCAATTCAGGATTGCCTTTGAGAAAGGTGGCAGGCAAAGAGGTAGAAAAAGAAGAGTCCAAACAGATATGTGAGTATCTTGGCAAGGTCTAGCTGGCACAGCCTTTCTCACTACATACTCTAAGGATATAGAATCAGTTCTTTCCTATTCTGTTTAGGGGGCTGGCCAAACTTTGTACTCTGCCCAGCTTCCAACAGATACACTGAACAACAGCGCATGGACCAGATGGAAGACACAACTTATGGAAACCTTCAACCCATACCTGCCCAAGAAACACGGGTTGTCCCTACCTTCCTTCTACCCTCATGACCAACCTGCAAATTCAGGCACCCTCTGGGAAAGAGAACCTTGCCACTGAGGAAAACATACCTAGTTTTGCTTTCTTTTCTGCAAAACACAATGCATAGGGAAGAGCTACATCTGTTTTCCCCTCTGGCTTGGAAAGAATCATGCCAAGAGTATCCTGCTTCAAGGGCAGGTCTGTGGGTGCTACTGGCAACTTTAGTCATTATAAAGTGCCAGCCCCAAGCAGGGAAACACCGACTTTGTTCCCCATAGGGATTGTGTAGGTGTCACTGCCAAATCCACAAGTTAATTAAAAACTGTATTTGCTATGGGAAAACAACAAGGCCAGCATAATAGAGATATAATTACATCCAGGTTTCCACTGGCAACTTGTTAATTGAATCTTATTCCATCTCTTTTAGAAAAGCAGGGCTGCTGTCACACGCTCTTTCCTTCCTGCTGCTGCAACTTCTCCAACAGTATTCCTATCAAAATGTCAATGTGTTTGTGTCCCAGCTCTAAAAGGGTCTCTGCATAATGTGATGTGACATGTACCGCCCGGAAGAAAAGCTGCTTTGCTGCACAGCAAATCACTACCTGTGTAATTACCTACATCATTTTATATAGAGCATCAAAACCGAAAATATGATAAGCCTCATCTCTCCTCAGCCCTGCTCTGTAGCCATGGCAACCGGGCACTTTTTCTCCCCCTCCATCCTTTCTCCCAAGGGACAAAGAAAACCTTTGGAGACTTCACAAATTGGCATAGATTAAGCACAAATAGTTTGCAAATGCATTCGATCGCTGACATCTCTTCGTTCCGTAATGGTGTGCACTGTGCTTGCTAAAAGCAAGCTACTGTAAACAAGGGCTGTCTGCTTTCTGCCTAGCACCCTCCCTGCAAAACACATCCCCTCCTCCTCTCCTCAACCTATCTCCCCACACCCAGGCAAACACCCTCAAGGCAACTTGTCATATTATTTTTCCAGTTAGCCATTATTTTCCTGTTTACGTGCACATGGATAAAGGGAGGTGAGATCAGTTTGACTCCAGTCATACTACTGAGCTCTCAATTACTGTGGTGAGCAACAGGTTGAAGCAAACAACACCACCCTGTAGGCAACCCTTTCATACATGGCATGCTAAAAGGAAGAGGAGCGAGGTCTAAGTTTTCTGACCTGGGTCACAGGGATGCTACATGTCTTGCAAGTACTGCCTTGGCTGCAAGAGGCATGTAGGCTGGGGCTGGCACAAGCCCCTCTCTGAGGAAAGCCACCAGATGCATGCCTCCCACCCGCATTTAGTTGCATTTGGTTTTAAAACTTTAACTGATTGTAAAATAAGGAGGGGGAAGTAGTAGAATACAACCTTGTGGCCCTATAAAACAGCCTGTAGCCTGGTTGTCAAACTTGTGGCCTTGTAGTTAAAATTTACTAATATAAAATGAGCTTTTTGAGGAAGAAGAGAGAAAGGGAACTGGAAGATAGAACAGAGAGAGGGAATCAATCAGCAAAGCTACTAGACTTCTTGTCATTGTCAAGGACAAGAGATTGATATGTAGGAGCCTTAAAGTTAATCATTGGAACAGCCCAACAATTAGTGTCCAGCCCAGTAATTAGCACCTAAAGATAAAAAGTTTACTGGGAGACAGGTCTTTGCACCTTCTTGGGACCACCACAGGTGGCAGGAGTCAGAGGTGTGGTATACATTAATGAAATTTCAAAACTTTAAAGCATATGTATGACTAAGTGATGCTGTGTACAAGGTGCTGTAATACGAACCTTGAACAAAAATCTTGAAATACGAAATCTTGAACCCTGGCACACACATTAGNTACTGGGAGACAGGTCTTTGCACCTTCTTGGGACCACCACAGGTGGCAGGAGTCAGAGGTGTGGTATACATTAATGAAATTTCAAAACTTTAAAGCATATGTATGACTAAGTGATGCTTGTGTACAAGGTGCTGTAATACGAACCTTGAACAAAAATCTTGAAATACGAAATCTTGAACCCTGGCACACACATTAGGTTGAAATATCTCCCATGTTGCCCAGCGCTGAATAAACCCACCTGCTTCTAAACAATCTGTGAATTGGAAGTTTGATTCTGCAGGTTTTGCTTGGGCTTCAGTACCGGGTATTTGGATTACTGATGCAGTGGATTGTTTAGACAATACAGTAGATGAAGTAAGCCTTAGCATTAGTTAATTAGTAGTTAATTTAAAGTGATGTTATTATTGTGTGGAAATTAGACGATTTGTAATATCAAAACATGAGATGTTTTGAAAAATAGATACCAGGAACTTCATTGTGATGAGGATCAGCCTTGCATGTAAGAAACAGGCTTCAGCCAACTTTGTGGTTACTGGTTCATAAAGGCCCCATCTTGTTGCCAAAAGTACTGAAGAAGACTGCTGTCTTCCTCCCAGGGACCCCAACCCATGACCACCAGGTGTTATAGTGCAAGAAGGAGGAAGTCTACATTGATGAGTTCCTAGAACTGATTTTAATAACTCAACCCATATCTCAGAAACTGAATGTGTATGTATGATTATGTCTTTATTTATGTATGAGAACATCCAATAGAACCACAACAAACTCCCTCTTTGGTGCACATGGCTTTGAAGCACAAGCCCCTGTGTGCCCACCGGTGATAATAAATTACCTCATCAAAAACCCTACCTGGAGTTCTTGATTCATTTCTGCACATCATTACAGCAGGATCACCTAGACCAAGTCACACAAGAGCACATCCAAGCAGGTCTTGAATGTCTCCAGAGAAGGAGACTCCACAACCTCCCTGGGCAGCCTGTTCAAATGCTCCGTTACCCTTACCATGAAGCAGTTCCTTATGATATTTATATGGAACCTCCTATGTTCTAGCTTGCACCCATTGTCCCTTGTCCTATCACTTGGTCACTAGGATGACCTTGAGAAAAGCTGGGGTCCATCCTGACATTTCAGGTCATAATAAACTGCAGATGCAATAGGTGTTTCAGATTTTGAGTCTGCAGCAATGAAATGCTCTACAGAGATGTTTCTGCCTCATTTTTACTTGCTAATTTTTAATAGTGAAAATTCAACTTCATTGTGCACTTCATATACATTAGCGACCAATTCCGAGATCATCCTAAAGGGTTCTGATTGCTTAACAAAGCAAACAGCTTTCCTACATTTTTTTATAAAGCATGTATTCTGAATTTCAGTGTCACTTTGATAGTTCTCCAGAGGAAAGTAATAAATAATTAGAGGGCACCATACTTAGGAGATACAGAGCCAATGCTTCAATTATAAGCATCCTCAGCTCATTTTTAAAGGACTTCAAAATCAGCATGAAAAAAAGCTGATGTTATACAGAATATATTTACACACATCAAAGAGTAAGTCACAGGCAAAAGCTTAATTAAACTGAAATTTGGGTTGATCAATTAATTCATACATTTCAGAAGGGAAAACCACCTTATATAACTCCAAGAAACCATGATAAATGTTGGGTAGACGAGACTTTCTAAAACAAGACTAAAATCAAATCCTTTCAAAGCTGCAGGATTTATTCCATCAGAAACTTTCCTGCTTTTCCTGTAACCTTTTCACATGGTGATGTAATTATCTCAAATTTTCTGGATGCTTTTAGCACTAAGATGAGCTATGTGCATGATCCTGTGGTGCCAGCAGTGGTTAAGAGTATAGTGAATGCCATACTAAAAACAACCTGAAGTTCCCAACAGAGCTATAGCTCCTATGTATCAGACACTCCAGAGCTGCCTCTGAAAGCTCCTTTACAGCACTGTCTACTTAACATTAATCATGAGAATACATACAGTCTTAAATGCTCCTCAGCCAGAGAGGGGTTGCAATAGTATCAGCTTTGCAGATGCCCACAACACAGAGATATGCCTGGACATCACTGCCTCTCAGCAATCCTGAAGGCAGAAACTTTTTTCAAAGCACGTGCTGAAGTGCTGTAGAGGTACACTTTTGTTTTAAGGAATCAAGAAGTTACATTTAATGACACTGAATTTTACCTTACTCCATTCTAAGCAGCTTGCAAGCCAATTTTACCTGGTTTTATGTGTTTACTGTAATAATGCCAAGAAAAGGTTAGTGGTAATACACTTAATTTACCAAAGATAAGGTCTTTAACAGATATACACAGCACATTCAAAAAGGAAGATGTATGCATTTAATTTTGAATGTGTTCTTATCTTTAAATATTCATGCCTCAAAACCATACCAGTATATAGGTTGCATGTTCTGTGATAATACCAAAATTAATTCTGCCCACTAGGAATCCAGAGGCAAGATTTTCAGATTTTGTATGTGAATCTGTATACTTTACATTCATATTTAAAAGTTACACAAATGTTGTTGTCAAATAAATTCTTTAAAATTTAAGCACCTTTTTGCATTCTCTGTGATTGGCCCACTAATTACAGGGAAAAAAAATTGCTTCTATATTCAGAAACGTTATGGTGTGCAAGGTCTCATGTTAATTACTTCATTTTGGTGTCTTTAAGCAGAGAGAAGGGCAGAGACTGAGGAAACATGCTGCATGTTTTGCATTAGTTTTGACTTCAGATTTGGAAGGAGAAGCATTCCTCCATAAAGCAGAAAATCACAGCACATTTCCAGGAATAAGTAAAACAAATCAGAACTAAAGGGGGAGGAGTAGGCAGAGCCTAAAATCTAGGTCAGAGGAATAAAACAGAAAAGTACAAAGCATTCTTTTTCATGAGCTTCACAACTGGCTGTGCGAAGGTCTCATCTCCTGCCACACTTGTGCGTATGTGACATGAACCTCCTCTGTGACACACAGGGAATGACAGGAACGCTAAAGAGGGATCAAGCGACACCTTTGGTGAAGCAGGAGAAATGGCATCAGCTCACTTCTGCAAGAATTCACAGGGTAACATACCTGCCTATACTAAAGAATTCACTCACAGGTGCAGCCTGCAAAAGTAATTACTTCTCCTAACGAAAGGAAAGGCCAGAGAGCAAAGGGGAATCCCCAGCAATGATGTGCTCAAGGTAAAGCCTTCAAATATAGAAAGCATTTACTGTACTTTTTCATAAAAAGGACTGGTTCTCCCACCCCAAATTTTTATGACCCTTTATTTGCAATCCTCATTCTGCTGCTCGGACACCTGGTATTACATTTACAGATGGCTTTGAGATCACAGTTTATCTTACTTAAATGCAATTAACAAACACATTTCACACTCTTGCATCAACAGAGATCTGACTCTCCATGACAGAACAACAAAAATGAAAAACCTCAACAGATGTAGCTGGTTATTTCTTTCTCTTAAGAGAAATCTTCAGTGCCTCCTTCTATTCTTGCTGTCTTCAGAATAAGTCCCTTCCTATTCTACCAGGGACACAACTCCTACTTAAAATCACTATCATTTTTCTTGTCATTGAATAGAAAACCAAATTAACCAATGAATGCATCTGTTATTTCTTCATCTTTTGTGTTCAATTAACCACTTTCATTCTGAGTGACAAAAAATGTTTCCTACCATATTCCCACAAAAAAGTCTGCTTTAAAAACGTTTATTATAATTTATTAATCCCTATCAATCAACATTTTTTTAAATTCATAAGGTAGTGGGTTTGCTCTTCATTTGGCTTTTGCTTTCCAATTGGCTCCACCACAAAGCTCAGAGCATGATGCGTGAATCATAGAATATTTAGAGATCAAAAGGGATCTCGAAAGATCACCCAGTCCAATCCCCCTGCCACAGCAGGATCATCTAGACCAAGTCACACAGGAACACATCCAGGCGAGTCTTAAACGTCTCCAGAGAAGAAGACTCCACAAGCCCCCTGGGCAGCCTGTTCCAATGCTCTGACACACTCACCATGAAGAAGTTCCTTCTGATATTGATATGGGAACTCCTCTGTTCCAGATTGCACCCATTGTCCTATCACCAGATGACCATGTTCCAGATTGCACCCATTGTCCTATCCCTTGTCCTGTCACCAGATGACCTTGAGAAGAGCCTGGCTCCATCCTCCTGACAACCACCCTTCACGTATTTATAGACATTAATGAGGTCAGCCCTTAGCCTCTTCTGCAAGCTCAAGAGACCCAGCTCCCTCAGCCTTTCCTCATCATCTTCGTTGCTCAACATTGGATGCCGTCCAGCAGCTCTGTATCTTTGAAATTAGGGGCCCAGAACAGGACACAATATTCCAGATGAGGTCTCACCAGTGCAGAGTAGACGCGGAGAAGAACCTCCCTTGATCTCCTAACCACCCCGCTTCTGATCCCACCCACAGGATGCTGTTGGCCCTCTTGGCCACAAGAGCACATTGCTGGCTCAGAGTTATCCTGCTGTCCTCTAGGACCTCCAGGTCCCTTTCTCCTACACTGCTCTCCAACAGGTCAGTCCCCAACCTATACTGGTCCCTGGGGTTGTTCTTGCCCAGATGCAACTCTACACTGGCCCTTATTGTACTCATTCAGTTTCTCTCTGCTCAGCTCTCTAGCCTGTCCAGGTCTCGCTGAATGGCAGCACAGTCTGCTGGGGTGTCGGTGACACCACCCAGCTTTGTGTCATCAGCAAACCTGCTGACAGTGCACCCTAATCCATCATTCAAGTCATTAATTAAGAGATTGAAGATGACATGAATAATATGGCAGAATATTAATGGCAGAATAAAAACCAGAGCACATATAAATTTCAGAGATGCACAACAATAGATAAAAAACTGGCATTCCATCACAGATTTTATTTTAGCATCTGTCAACCTCTTTATCTTCAGTGACTAATGTGGACACTGTGAGAAGCAGGAGAGCAGAGATGCAAGATGGCTGTACTGGCCCTGGCACTTGCCTGCCCTAATGCGTACAGGGTTGTTTGCCATGCTGCCCAGAAGCAACCTACTGGAATAATTCCCAGAAGGCACATTGCAGCTTTCTAGCCATTCCCCTTCCCAAAGAACATGTAAATGCAGGCCAAGAGTGAGATTAAATGGGGAAAAAAAACATGTTGGGGGTATAGACTGACTCATGCCTCCAACCCACATACCCAGGGTGCATGCCCTTGCGCCCACTTGCTGCCTTTCCAAGGTGCAGATGCCCACATGTGTTTTCACAGGTCTCATGCTGGGAGCTGTAATAAACCCTGTAATAATGGCAGTATCCCCTATAAAACTAGCTGGGAATCTGTTCTGAGGCTTGAACAGCAGCTGATATGGCACTGGGATGGGAGCATGGTCACCTGTAGGTTGTATCGGGCACTTCCATGCTGGGATGGAGTTATCCCAAGCTCCTCTGCTGAGGATCATTTCTTTGCCTGTTCTTTGAATTCAAAATCAAATTAACTGATGGAGACATCTGCTCTTTCCTTATTGCATATGTTCCATTAATTACTACCTATTTCAGCTTTTTCTGGCTACATTACACCTGAGTGAAGTTAGTATTGAGAGCCTTGACCAGTGACAGTGCTTAATTTTTGTTCTATCTGGCTCTGGCTTAGTTTGCTCCAGTCAGTTCTCCCTGAGCCAATGCCTGTAGTGCTGTCCTGGGGAACTCTCACTCTGTGGACAACTCCTCCAAAGTACAGAGAAGACAAATGGCTGGTTCCACCCCATGCAGCTTTATAACGTTATCCTAATGGGATTTGTGTGCTGAATTCAGATCTCATGACTTCATGCTATTGCCCAGGCCCAGGCTCATCTTCACAAAATAAAACTACCGTTCCAACGCACAGGGCAAAATTCTGAATAGAAAGCAAAAGCATTTTAAAAACCCCATCTATACCTCAGGGCTACCAGGATCACCGTATGGGGCCATAAGGAAATCTGGGGTTAAGTATTATTTGGGGTGCCTGTACCTAACCTGCTCTGGGCGGAGCTCACTGTTGGCAACAAAACAATCCATGGCACTTAGCCTCAGGGCTAAGGGCTAGTCTTTAGCTTTCTTTAATGTTAGTCCAGTGAGTCATGGAGACAACAGATATCTTTCTTTTAGCCTGCCAGTGAGACAGACATCCAGTACTTCAAAGCACATCCTCCAACTAGCAACACCTAGCACCCTTTTGTACACTATTCCTTGCTGCTTATCAGGAGTCCCACAGCAGCAACCAGCTGAATTACTTTTCTTATTTGACCTCTTCTGGTACTCCTTTGTCACTAACATTGAACCTCTAACAATACTCTAACAATACTGATTCCTACAAAGCATAATTTTCTCTGTGGAGGATGCACTGGTTAGCACAGCAGGCCAGCTTTCAAGTTTCGTGAAAGTCTGTCTATGACTCAGTTCCCTAGGTATGAAAAAAAAAATCCAAACAACTACTCTGTTAATAAGACTTCCTTACTTGCAAAGATTTTGAGGATGAAAACAGTTGTATCTCTTCTATTTTTATGCATTAGGATAAAAATGCATTTGGCAGTTATACCTAAATACAATAGAACTTTTTGAGCCTGACTTCACACACACCCAGAGCTGTCACCACTTAATCCAGTGTCAGTGTGTGGATCCACTATTTGGTCCTTCCACCTGTGAAGTGGATAATCCTACATCTACAGCTACGAAGGAAGAATTAAGGCTGGTAAAATAGCTCAGTAGCCCTGAATGCGAATGAGAATTTTGTGTCAGAATGGCAAGGAACCACTAATAACTGTATTACTTTCTCAAATGCTGCCTCCAGATCTGCAGAGCTTTTATTCAAATTAAAAAAAAAAAAAACAGATTTGCATTATTTTTGTGGAAAATAAGCCCTCCATTGTTTTCTCACTTATTTTTTCATTTGGTATTAAAATAATTAAAAACCTATGATGCCCAGGATTTATATGGCTTTTCTTGATTTCAAACAGGCTTCCCTTATCTGTAAAGAGTTTCTGTCATATATTTTTTTCAATTCTTTAGACAGATAAAATATCTAGGGATTACAGCAACGTTGGATGGTTCTTAATTTCTTTGTATCAATTTCTGGTGCTTTTTCTAAACTCCTTAAATCCTGTCCTTCTGTGACATTATTTACTGTTATGTTTATTATTATTTTTACTGTTTTATTTGGCCCTTGTATCCTGATTTTTCATTCATTTTTACAAAATTGTATGCAAGTACATGATATGTGGAGGAGAGACAACTATGTAATGTACCCAGAAAAGATTGATCTATAATTTAATACATTTATTTTGAAACAATAACAATTTAACAAGTTTTGTTTCCATCTTGAATAACAGTCAACATCAAAATATTCCTTTGTTCTTGCCAGGCAAAGCTGTTAAAGCTAATTTGTTAAGCTCCCTCACATATTCCCTTACTCTCAATGAAAAGGTCTGGAGGGGTACTTGAAGATTGAACCTGCTTTGCAGGCTGAGGGCAAAGGGACACTGACCCACAGCCAGCAGCAAATTCTCCAGCTAAAGAGACTCCTGCACTGACTCAAATAGAGGTCCCATCTGTATCACCGAGTTATGGTCATGTTTGGGTGAACACTACAAAAATTCTACTGAGTTGCAGCATAAGCAAAGCTTGTCCATATCACATCTACTCACATCTGAATTTTAAATTCTCCATTTAAAATTATCAGGCCCTACTACTCAGAAAAAGGAAAATTGTTGAGTGAGAAAAGCTGTGTTTTCTGAAGCTTTGCTGGGTTGTGGCCTGTCTGAAGAGATGGAAAAGCATCTGCAGAAACAATGACATTAGTGAAAGATTAAGTGTTTCTGCAAATGTGATTAATGGACATGATCACATCCAGAGAGACATCCAGCTTCCTGGGAAAGACAGGAGTGCCTAGGGACAGGGTTTGGGTGGTTTGTCGCTCACTTTAAATGCTATAGCAGCAGCAGGACTAGAATATGATACGAGGAGGGAAAAAGAGCAAAGCATTGGATAACAATGTCAGATATGGTTCCCAGCTGCCAAACCTGGCTCTGGGTAAAGGAGGATGCTTTGAATTTAGGGCTTCTCCTGAGGACACCTTTCATGGTGGAACGTTTTCAAAACACCTCCTCTTGAGCATCTGGGTCATGACCCACTTCACAGAAACACAGAATCGCAGAATATTAGGGATTGGAAGGGACCTTGAAAGATCGTCTAGGCCAATCCTCCTGCCACAGCAGAATCACCTAGACCAAGTCACACAGGAGCATGTTGAGATAGGTTTTAAATGTCTCCAGAGAAGGAGCCTCCACAACCCCCCCCATTTCAGTGCTTTGTCACCCTCACTGTGAAGTTTCTTCTCATATTTATGTGGAACCTCCTCTGTTCCAGCTTACACCCATTGCCCCTTGTCCTATCATTGGATGACACTGACAAGAGCCTGGTTCCATCTGCCTGACACTTGCACTTTACATAGTTATAAACATTAATGAGATCACCACTCAGTCTTGTCTTTTCCAAGATAAAGAGACCCAACTCCTTCAGCCTTTCCTCATAAGGAAGACACTCCACTCCCTTAATCATCTGTGTGGCTCTGCACTGGAGTCTCTCAAGCAGTTCTTTGTCCTTCTTGAACTGAGGAGCCCAGAACTGGACACAATACTCCACATGTAGTCTCACCAAGAGTGAGACTAGAGGAGGAGGAGAACCTCTCTCCATCGACTAACCACCTTCTAATCCATCCCAGGATGCCACTGGCCCTCTTGGCCACAAGGGAACATTGCTGGCCCATGGTTCTCCTGCAGTCCACCAGGATCCCCAGGTCCCTTTCTTGTACAGTGCTGTCAAGCAGGTCACTTCCCAATATATACTGGTACCTGGGGTTGTTTCTGTGCGGACTGCTACCTAGTTTTAACGGCACTCTCGAAAGTGAGATTTGCCTTTGCTTATACGTGATAGCTGAAAACTAGCCTTGGTTCAGCCAATGGTTTAGGGTTTTTTTTGATCCCTCTCTACGTCCTACAATACTGGCCCCACATGTTCACCTTGATAAGGAGCAGTTGTTGCAAAAGTGGGGCCACCTCACCAGGAATGTGCTGACATCAATGTTCCACACTGACAATAATCACAGTGAATAGCCACATACCCTTCAGGAGGCTATCCCAACTAGTGAGTAAGGATGGGTGTCTTCAGTTTCAGTAATTTATCTGGAGGTTTAATGAAAATCTCTATTTAAAAAACACTTAAAATATTTTCTGCCCCTTCTCATAGCAAATCAAGTGGAAGCCTGTAATGACATTTTCAAAACAGGAAATTAATTCTGTTCTTTGGAAAATGCCAAAAGGAAACGTTTCAGACAATGTAAAGTTATGAATTATATTCTTTTATATATGTTTAGCCAAAGTGATTCAGTATGCAGATTCAGACAGCCTAAAACTGTATTTCTGGAGACTGACAAGCCAATAGGACAGTACATTTTTTTTCAGCTCCAGCCTGGACATGGCTACACGCAGCCCTGTCTTTGCTGCACACTTAACTACAGGGATCTGCAGTTATGCTCCCTTTTCCAACTCAGCTGGCACACTGTGAAATGGCAGCATGCAAGTGTTAGGATTAGCGAATGGGATGATTATGCTAGCAGTGTAAACAGATATAGTGCTAACAATATGATTAAGCTAAGTTTTTGGATGAAGTGTTTATTTGTCAAAGATGCAGTTTCAGACTCATTACAAGGATTCACAGCTTCCACTTGGATTTAGAAAATAATCTGATAAATATTTGATACGTGTTATATTGCAAAATATTTCAGATAACTCCCAGTGCTCTGTTCTACCACTTCTCTTTTTTTTCAAAAAATCTTTCTCATCTTTCATTCTGAGATACTGCCAAATATCTCCGAGGATCATCTTACAGCAATATTGACAGCATCACTGACCATCTCTTGCTCCATGTACAGAGTGAACAAGTCTCACAGCAGCGATGGTTTATTTGGTTTTAGCAGAGGGAAAAGAGCATGACCTCCTGCCCGATGAATGGCATTCATGGTGTTGCAGCCTTCCTTGTGGTGACAAGGGGCCAGTGGCTGTTGCCTTGAAGCCAGTTTTTCCCTTCCTTCTCAAGTGTAACTCAGCAGTCCCAGCACCTCTGGAGGCAAAAAACAAAATACAGGCACCTGGCAGAGTTCCACAGTGAGCCACTCACTCACTAGCTAATGAAGCAGAGGACAAGTACTTGTTTTCTGGCTTTTCACACCTTAGCCCAGCTCAGAAGCCTGTAGCAGTGGCAGCTGTTGCAAATGGCCTTTCCTTCTTCCCTCTCCACCTACAGCCTCAACTGCACAGAATCAAAATGTGCTCTGAGAGCACAGCTGAGAAAGGAGACATGAAATAATTCTGTGAAAGGGAAAGCTGACTGAGCTGCTGTCCTCTGAGGAGGAGGCAGCAAGGAGAGGAAACCCCAGGTGATGACTAATATACTCCTGCTGCTTCCCGATAGCCTCCCCAAGCTTGCCACAGGCTACAATAGCCACTACTACTGCATAGCTGCAGATAACACGCTGTAAATTCCTCTGCAGTGTCCACATATGAAATCATATTTCAGTGAATCACCATTGCAATCTTCTTCTGCATTGCATATTCAACAGTTACTCCAAAACAATGCTAAAAATAACTGATTTACTTCCATCAGGCAGATGGCTACTAAATCCTTCTTCATTTATCTGTATCCTACAAAATGTAGATTTGTTTCTTTGGTATATATACACCGTGATACTGTGATATTAAGATATTAGAACCATTTAGGTTGGAAAAATCCTTTAAGATCACTCAGTCCAACCACTAACAGAACTCTAACAAGTCTACTGTTAAACAATCTTCTAAAACTCAGAGAATCGCATCTACATGACTTTTAACATGCCCAGGGATTAAAATTTAACCCTCTCCCTGGGCAGCCTGTTCCAATGCCTCATGACCTTTTCAATGAAGGAGTTTTTCGTAATGTCTAGGCTAAAATTCCCCTGGTGCAAGTTAAGGCCATTTCCTCTTGTCCTATCACTTGCTACTTGTGAGAAGAGACCAACTTGAAAATGCAGCAATTTAAAAGCTGATGTAATTAAATATATCCTTCAAAGAAAATCTCAAAGTTGTCACTGAAATGAAACGATGTTAAAAATGTTACTGAAACCTCAATGGCCCAATATCACCCAAAACCTAAACAGATAAGCAAAACTAAAACTTTGATAACATTTCTGCATAGTTAATTACTCAAATGGATAAAAGTTTGGGAGACGTAGGTGCTGCATCCTATCCTTCCAAATCCAAATGCTCCAT
This sequence comes from Upupa epops, assembly GCA_013397515.1. Classification (NCBI taxonomy): domain Eukaryota; kingdom Metazoa; phylum Chordata; class Aves; order Bucerotiformes; family Upupidae; genus Upupa; species Upupa epops. The sequence goes on from VZRI01006734.1 coordinate 27,634, forward strand.
AGAAGGCTTTGAAATTGCTGCAATACCTTTTTTTTTCCCTCATGGTGTCTACCAGGAAAGGCAGTGAGGCTCAGCCTAGAACTGAACACCAAGCAGGCTTGGGGAGCCACACAGAGGTGATCTGTCAATGATGGCACTGTTTAGGCTGGAGGGAGTGAGACTCCAGCAATAGTCTCAGGGGTTGACTCTCCCCAAAGCATGCTTAGCCTTTTTTTCAGAAGGTGCAGTTGGGTCACTCAGCAAGGTGGTCTGGAAGGAGAACAGTACATGTGCAGCAGAATCCAGGAGCAAACTAGGGAAGAAGGTATGAAACAGTAGAGGTTCACCCATTGATCTGTAGAAGTAAGTTTATTTTTCTCGTAAAAAAAACCAACCCAAACCCAGCTGCTCATTTATATGACCCTGTGTCTGCAAGCTTTCAAACATTGTGAAATCCCTAAGAACAACCTAGCTTGGACAGACTGGGCTAGATACTTGCTTTCAGACTTTCTAAATGCTTATTAAGGAAAAAGGTGGGTAAATGCCCAGCCTTCAGTGAGATTTTGAACTAGTGGATGGCAGCTCTTCACCTAGTTAGCTGCACAGGACATCAGACTGCTGCTTGCCCAAATAGCTCCATGCCCTGACAGTCACACAGGACCTTTCACTATCTGCAGAGAAGCATCAAGGTCCTTGAAATCAATTGAAAACTCTGCTTATAAAGCTGATGGTGACTTACTGCTCTCCATCTCTGCTTCAGCACCAAGGGCATTTGGGCTTTTAAGCCACTTACAAGGCAGGCATGCTGAGAAACTAACAGTGATCTCAGATTCATCATCCTAAGTGACAATTAATTGACCTCAAAGTTGCAGCAGCTACAAAGGTATTGTTGCCAGCTCTATTGTTTTTTAATATGTCATTCAGAGGTCATTGGGCTCCTGTAGGACTTGCTGAAGCAGACTGCCTGCTCAAGAGACAATTAAATTACAATTTCACAGACTACAGTTTTATCTTATGGTGGATGATTTGTGTGGAGCACACAAGAGAAAGGACCAGACATCTTACCATTTCTCAAGGGACCTGAATCAGACATCATGAACTCTTTGTAACACAAGAGTATCAGGTACAAAGATAGTATCACCCTCTCCAGATAGCTTTGCTACGTTCTGTTGATCTGTTAATGCCACTGAAAAAAAACAGTGTAAATCAGAACTGTAGGTCTCACGGGGTAACCAAACACTGTTAAAGAGATGCTGAGTTTGAGAATGAGAAGTCCTGTACTAATAAAAAATTGAAGAAACTCATTCTGAAAATCGAAGTGAGAAAGCAAGTATGTAAGACCTGGACAGGCTAGAGAGCTGGGCAGAGAGAAATTTAATGAGGTACAAGGGTCAGTGTAGAGCCTTGCATCTGGGCAAGAACAACTCTGGGGACCAGTATAGGTTGGGGACTGACCTGCTGGAGAGCAGTGCAGGAGAAAGGGACCTGAGGGTCCTAGGGGACAGCACGATGACTATGAGCCAGCAGTGTGCTCTTGTGGCCAAGAGGGCCAACAACATCCTCTGGGGGATCAGAAGCAGGGTGGTTAGCAGATCAAGGGAGATTCTTCTCCCCCTCTACTCTGCACTGTTGAGACCTCATCTGGAATATTGTGTCCTGTTCTGGGGCCCTCATTTCAAGAAGGACACAGAGCTGCTGGAGGGTGGCCAGCATAGAGCAACAAAGATGATGAAGAAAGTGGAGTACCTCCCTTATGAGGAAAGGCTAAGGGAGCTGGGTCTCTTGAGCTTGGAGGAGACTGAGGGGTGACCTCATTAATGTCTACAAATATGTGAGGGGTGGTTGTCAGGAGGATGGAGCCAGGCTCTTCTCAAGCTCTAGTGATAAGACAAGGGGCAATGGGGGCAAACTGGAACATAGGAGGTTCCGTATCAATATCAGAAGGAACTTCTTCACAGTGAGGGTGCCGGAGGATTGGGACAGGCTGCCCAGGGGGCTGTGGAGTCTCCTTCTCTGGAGTCATTCAAGACCCACCTGGATCTGTTCCCATGTGACTTGGTCTAGGTGTCCTGCTGTGGCAGGGGGATTGGATTGGATGATCTTTTGAGGTCCCTTCCGATCCCTAGTGATTCTATGATTCTATGATGTGGCCTTTTCCAGAATCCAGATCTTCAAACTCACTTGCGGAGTGCCAGAAGATGCACACTGTTTGTTTTGTCAACAGCAATAAAACCCACAACACTCAAATATCCAAGGCCCAGATTTCCTCTTCCTGTCAGCAACTCTTACAATTAAATTACATTGTTTAAAAGCAGCAACAAAACTTCTGCATCACATTGAAACTTGAAAACAAACAAGCCCGAGTACAACCTGCAAAAACAATAGCATGTCTCAGCAAGGCCCTTTCAACAACTTCTGCTGTACCACTTTGCACCTGGATGGTCTTTAAGCAGGCTGTGAGGAACACTGGGGCTCCCTTACAGTGCACTGACCTTATGTACTAATGTGGTTTGGCTATGTCGATGGTGACCTCTTTGGGAGACCATACCTACAAACAAAAAGCAGTGCTAATCAGTGCCTGCACTCCAGCATCTTGAGGTACTGAACAAAAGAGCGTGAGTAGTAACCAAGGCAGCACTCAACGTGATGCTTCTTGCATCTTGAGAATGCAAGAGATACAGCAAGTTTGAACTTCAAGAGGAACAATACAGTGCCTCAACAAAGGAAAGAAATACTTCTTGCTTCATGAAACTCTATTCATCTAAATTAAGGAACGACAAAAAAAACCTATGAGAACATAGAAACACAGCTAGGAAATTCAGTTAGGCTACATTTTCAGGAAGAATAATTTGTGTCAAATTTGACAGATTTTGTCCAGTTTGGCAGGTTTTTTGAGTCAAAACTGAACTTTTTTGCTGTCATGACCCTAGATATAGTTTTGGGGAATTTATTTTTTTTACTCTTAAAAATCCCCTGTGAATACCTGTCAAATGCTACTACGAGCATTCCTTCTGTAGTGATTTGAAAAATTGAGCTTTAGAAAATATTTTTAAGGAATTTACAGTAACAGAAATGCAGTTACATTCTTTCTATATGCATATATCTATAGGATCCCTGCCTATGCTTTCTTGTTGTTTTTCCAAGGCATTTTAGCAACCTAAAGACCTAAATTGGCAGCCCTCGTCTACCTGGGATGACAGTGTGCATCTGGAGTAGAGGGTTAAGCCTGAGTGTAGTACTCATTACCCTTACTTCATGCTGAGCCCAGAGAGTGTCACCCAGTTCCAGAGAGTATCACCACCCATTTGAGACATACGCTTTTGGGAACTGGAAGGGCCATCAGCTAGAGAAACCATTGATTGCTCAAGTTACCTTCTTTGGACATTCTGTCACCTGTTTTCACAACTTTTATGCACTACCTTCTTAATCTGTGTATGACAGTGGAGCAATCACTCCCTTTCCTCAGTCATTCCTGGTATCTCTTCTTTCAGACTGTAACAGCTTCTCTTAGGTTTAACAGTGTAAGTACACATCTTCCTCCACACACATGGTACATCAGTAAATGTGAGACTGGCAGCTACACAAGCTGAGAAAAGGTGTTCCAAGATATGTAATGTCAGGAGGGGAAAACAGTAGTTTCTGTTAATGTGGAATGCTATGTAGTTTGATGCAGGAGAAACAGATCTCCGTTTCTGTGCATGTTTGTGCATGGCTATGGAAAGAAACCCCAATTTTCATAGCTGATGTACCACAAAACACACTGGTCCAGGCTGGTAAAAATATGTTGATGACTACACAGTCAAGACAAATGGATGTTTTGAATCACATTTAACAGAAGTCCTGAGTCATTTCTGTAAAGGTTGACAATAGCTTTACTCAACTGCTATTATGTGAAGGTGGAAATTATTAAACATATTTTTCTTTTGGTTATGCAGACTTGCAAAACTGTCATCACCTTTTTTTAATGGGACATAGAGGACCTACTTTAGAAAACAGCAACTTAAAATTATCACAAAAATGCTCACTCATACATAGGCAGGTGGGTGGGATTTTTGCACTCACATCTGATTCAGAGAGAGGACAGGCCTTTTTAGGACACTTTGGGAAACATGAAGAATCACAGCAAATTCCTGATGCATTCAGGTAACAAGATGGTGACTACAGAGCATCTGTAAAACTGAGTAACAGAGCTGGAAACTGAAGAACAAGTACTGACAGACAAATCAATCACATTGACTAAATGTGATCGTTTATTAGGGTTTAGCTACTACCCACATTACATATGCAAGGTTCAAATGCACATGAGAAACATGGTTTAACAAGGTGATTCTGAAACCCCTTGGGTCAAAAAGAAGGATGGGGCTTTATAGGGTCACCATCACTCTTTTATATTGTCCTCCTGATCCTGTGTATTTCCCAAGGTCGCTGTAGCCGGCAAGCAATCCTTACCTCCAGCACAGCACTGAGGGGGGGACCTCTTGAGCTGTTGAGCAGCAGAATGCCACACTTCCCCAGCAGTCTACTCCAAGTCAGACACTTTGCTACTTCTGAGATAAATTTCTCTTAGGAAATTGATGTAATTTTCTATACTTGGGCACAAAAAGCAAAAGAAAACATGCAACTTAAGAGCTGATCCTTGAATTGGCCTGTTTGATTAATATGTCTAAGGGGAAAGCTATTTCAGAAACATAAAACCTTACTATAAACTAGTGATTCAAACATATTTCCTACATCTGATTAAAGAAAAAAATAGGCAAGTTCTGGGGTAGTAGAACACATGATCCTGGTTTATTATGGTGTATTAATAAGTCATTCTAATAGTGTTCCATTGTTTCACTAGTAAAAGGTTAGCATCATTAATGGTTTAGAGCAAGAGTCTAAATCAATTTGGGTTGGTACCTGCAATTCAAGCACAGCAACCATCTCTCACTGAGAATTCAACAAGCAATGAAGTAACTTTGTTAAAAAGAACTTACTGAACCCATCCCCAATAAGGAAAGGAAAAATCCCCAAATAAGTAAAAGAATCAAAAAGATAAAACAGAAACTGTATCACAATGCCTTTACACACACTCTGAGAGAAATGAGAGACAGCTAACACATTGGGTTTAGGCTTTAGATTAGAAGCTCTGGGGAAAGACAGTGTACATGATAAAGCCACCACACACACACACACAATTACACCCCATTTCCAGAAGGCAGAAATACAGCACAAAATACACATTTGATGCTTGTGGAAAATTTTCTTTTCCAGTCCCCTTGTCTGCCCAGCCAACTCAGGCATACTTCTAGCTCCCCTCAGCTCAGGGGCTCTTCTTTGAGGCTCCAGCAGCATCAAATGTACAGTATATAACAAAATCCCAGACTCTCTCTGTTTGCCAAAGGTTTAGGAGATCAGTACATATGATGTCTCTCTGTCTCATCAGAGGCTTCTCTCAATCTCTCAGTGGTAGAGCATACAGCATTTTGGTGGGGATAAAGGCAACATGGCACTGGTCATGTGGAGCCATGCCTGTGTGGTAAGCAGGTCTTCTCCAGGGGTCTGCTCCTCTTTGTTCTTCTTCCCTATGGTTAAGGGTCTGAGAGAGGGAGAGGGTTAAGAGCTCACCACTGCCTGGCACCTTCAAAGGTGACCCAGCTGAGAGAGGTATAGGAGTTGCTTCTGTCTTCAGCTCACTGCCAGGAGCTGTAACAAGCTGGCGCTGGCCACAGCCTGCTCTCTTTACATTCAAGCTCTCAGGCAAAGCCGTGGAGCTACCCACCCCTCAGGAAGAGTAGCTAGGTTGCTTCCGTGTTCCACCCTTTGGTGGCAGGTATGCTGAGAGCCATTGCTCTCCCACCAGCTCTGCGGACAGGGAGAAGATCTCTTTCAGAGTTGCTCTCTGTCTTACAAGATGTACCAGAGAAGAAGGGAAGAAAACAGGAATTACATTCCCTTTCATAGACTCTGTCCACCTGTAGGGTCAGGACACCGATGCAGGGAGTCTACTGGGAAAGCTATCCCCAGCATCAAAACAAAATTTTCCTTTGGCATAAAAGCACCAAAACTAACATCTGAAAATCTGATAATTTTCAAACTGCAACACATCACTATTGTATTTATTTCTGTAAAAATAGTGATTTATAGAGTAATCCTTGTATTAGTACTATTACAGAAAGATCAACTTATCAGTAAACATTAACGGGCCAATAAACCGGAGACAACATGTTCAGTTAAAATAAGATTTAGCCTGCTATCACATTTCAGACTAAGGACACAGAAAATTGAGACTTTGTCCATTAAACAGTATTTTAAGCAAATTCAGTTTACTGCTTTGTTAACTAGATTGCCAGGAGCAACCATAGCCCTCTGCATTGTAACCCCTTTATTTTATGCTGAATTTGAAGCTGGAATACAGCAATACCATATTATAGGACTATTTTTGTTTCATTTCCATCTCACTTGCAGGAAAAGTAATCTAGCAGCCCCCTGTGATGAGTTAATAAAAAACATTGCTCAAAGTGTGACCACACTAAAAGAGCTACCCAAGCATCCTCAAGACTGCAGGCAGGACAGCATGCATGGTAGCCCATACCCAGTGACCTGCTCCAGGGTGGGTATTACCATTTTGTGGGTGTCAGTCATAGCAAGCGCAGGCCTTCCTGGAATAGGCTTTTTGCAACAGTTCTGGGAAGAACATAGGGATGATAGGAGATGCAGCTCCAGGCAAAGTGTCATCCAATCCTTCATAATCAAGGGCAGAGTGAGTCAGGTTATTTTTGCATTGGCCTCACAGTGGTTTCTTTTAAATTCGTGTCTTGTCTTTATTGTATTTTTGAAGACACTACAGATGTATTGCAGCAAACTAATTTACTCATGTGGTCTGAGAGTGCATTACATGCCTGTTGCAGAATAATTCCTGAAGAACTACACCATAACCACACAGATACAGTATCTGGCTAAGCAGGAAGCTTTGATTCTCACTGAATTTGTATTTGAATCTGTATTTCCCTATATGCTAATATATTATTAACATGCTAATAACAACACCTAAGAAGCATAGCAAGCCAAATGATGAGTGAATTGGCCCCCTGGCCTGAAAAGTAATGCATCAGTTACAGCCTGATATAATGCCTATTTCTGCATTAAAATTATTAATTACCAAACAATACATTAAACTAATAGCAACATTTGTAAAAATTCCCTTACCTTTACTGCAATTGCATTTTAAGCAATTTTCTCTCTTACTGCTCTTTTCTAACCAGTCTAAATAGAACACTCACAATAATGAAACAATTTCAGTCCTAGAGTTTGAAAAGCAATTGAGACATCTGCCATGGCCCTGGGCTAGGTACTTCCTACCAGCCCAGAATGTGCTCCACAGCTGACAAAGTTGTATGTCCAAACAAATGATCCCTCAAGCCAGGCATAAAGCTGATTGCCATGCTGGACTACCAAGAGATATGAAAGTTAAGCAAAATCTGGGCAACTACATAAATTATTAATTAAACTAAACTAGCAAAAAGAAAAATGAAAAAACAGTGCATAACTTGATAGCCCTGCAAGTAGCACACTTTAAGGAAAAGGGTGTTTAAGAAACCTGTAACTGCAGAGTACACTCTTATGACTATTTTAGAAATTAATACAAGAAAAAAAATCTGTCCTGGAGAAGACTCAGGTGACGGCTGAGCTTTCTCCTACCATAAATTCAAAAGCATAGAATCATAGAATCAATTAATTTGGAAAAGACCTTTAAGATAATCCAGTCCATCCATTAACCAAACTCTACTGAGTCTAAACTATGTCCTTGACCACCATATTGACACAACTTCTAAACACATCCAGGGATGGTGATCCAACTCCCTCCGTGGGCAGCCTGTTCCAATACCCGATGATCCTGTCAATGATGTTTTTTCCTAATGTCCAACCTAAACTTCCCCCGGTGCAACTTGAGGCCATTTTTTCTTGTCCTGTCACTTGTTACTTGTAAGAGAAGACCGTGCCCTACCTTTCTATAAGGTCCTTTGGGGTAGTTGTAGGTGGTGATAAGGTCTCCCTTCCACCTCCTTTTCTCCAGACTAAATAGTCCCAGCTCCCTCAGCCATATACTGGGCTCCGTGTACCTGATCCACGTGCACACAACAGTTCTGCATTGCACAACAGATTCACACAGCAGGTCAGAAGCAATTCACCCTGCAGAAGGAGTTATCTTGATGTGACAGGAGTCCTCTAGATTGGCAGCTAGTGTTTCATGGTTATTTGCTCTGTAATGTTGGATTTCCAGCCATCCTAGTGGACTTCCAGCCATATAGTCTGACCTACTAGTCACCCTACTTGCTGGGCATCCATAAAGTATAGCAGTAATCAATGGGTAAAGCAATAGTGACTACAAGGAGCAAGCACTTATGCCCACTTTGCCTACATCTTTTCCACAGGCAGGTAATGAAAGATATAAAAAAGCAAGAAAAAAGAAAGAAATTCTAATAATGTGAATGAAAATCAAATTCGTAGCCATCATGCATGTTTTGAAAATCTTTGACCTAACTGAGGAATGTCCTTTACAGAATACAGATTTTGGATCCATCTATGAAAACAAAACAGGTTTTGTTTTTGCTCTGACAGGGGGGTCCTGCTCCGGCAGGGGGGTTGGACTCGATGATCTCTTGGGTCCCTTCCAACCCCTAACATCCTATGATCCTACGATATTACTATCAGAGAGAGTAAGGTGAAACATCAACACTCTTGCAAACGGAAGTTACACACCAACATACATAAATAAATCCCTGACATGCCAAATTTCCTTCACTGATGCAGGCTGCTTTCTAAGATATTTCTATTACATGGGTAAACAAAACTTCCTATACTTTTCATTGACTGAGTGAAAGAATTTAAACAAGACAAATCAAGTTTATTTTAGATTCCCTGTGGAAAATCAAACCCCTCTGGCCTAGTTCTTTCCCCACTGGATAGTGTTCGCTATCAGTTATTTCTGTAATGCACCTACGTTTATCCTTATCTGCATGAGAAGTATCTACCTCACAAATATTTCTGTTAAAGAAAAAATAGTTGATCCCCACAGAAATGAAATATATACATATCAAAGGAGTCAGTATGGGCTCTAACCTGGTGAGCCTAAAAGCTGATCCTTTGACACCTTTCATTCAGTATGACATGACCTACATGGGAACAGACAGAAAGACAGTTAAGAAAATAGTATAATGGTACAGATGCCTGTTTTACTATATAATACCAAACCTGTGATCTTAGTAGCTCTTTGGCTGAAGACATCATAGCTGCTTGCTGTTTTCCCTCTCACGGGTGGCATATGTAAAAGCTGGAGACCAGCAGTCCCTGTAACAGAGGTGCATTCCCAACAAGGGAAGTCCCTGGCAGTGAAGAATTTATCTTTACTGTTACCAGCACAACAGTAACTCTCAAAGGCTGGTGATTACAGTCCAGCATCCCAAAGGAAGGCCTTCACCAAATTCCTTTGTAAGTTCTTCAAGCATTCTCTCCCAGAGACTCTATGTATCTCATCAAAGTAAATCCACTGAGACATCAGCAGCACTAAAACTGGAAGAGAGCATCTCAATGTGATCAGTAGCTTACGAGGCCACCACAGGGTTGCAGCCCATGTTCCTTTTTGCAAGAAAATGTTCTACTGAATTTTAAGAAATCTTAGAAAAAGTGTATTCTCAAATCACAGTGGCTTAAGCTAGCAGAGCTGGTGGAAAGCCAAGTTTACTGAGCCTCAAAATATACCTGTAGAGGATATATCTCTAGGGAGTTTCACAATGGTATGATTTTAGCTCTCTACAACTATCATGCAGGGCCACAAAAATAGACATACATGCAGGAAGAATTTCCAAACTTCTTGCTATGTAAGCAGGGACATAGCATTTACAGACCTGTAACATGAACTTGCACTGACAACATAATATAATGCCCTGTCATAACAATGGCTTTACAAAGTTATTTCTAGGGCAGTGGTAGTTTACAACATAATTTCTGTCATTCTTTTGCCTTACATCATGGGGATCCAGTTTTGCTTCCCTCATTTCTATTGACAGTGCTGCTCTTCACACTGCACGCTGAGGCGTGAGCATAGCACATTACCATCCTGATAAAAAAGTTAGCAATAGAATCAGCAATTCAATTTCTCAGAAGGTGCTTACACCAAGCCTCACTTCCCTGGCATGCCAGCCTCTGAGGCATGTCTCTCTTAACATCAGGGAATTTGGTGAATATCTCAAGACAGTTTTGTTTGAAGTAGCACTGAGCTGTGCTGTTTCATGAGTCTCAATGACAACATCTCAGCTTACCTGAGCTGCAGGTTTGCATTTCTCTGCATTAACAGTTTGAACACTATTTGTCTTGTACCCAGGATAATCACAAATCCTATCTGGTTTTGTCATGATAAAGGCAAGTGCCTTCCTGAGGACAATCCCATGCTGTTTTGTCTGCTAAACCCGTCTTGTGGTACCAATTTCAAGGTAGATGAGACATGAGGAGGCAGCTGAGCAAGGAAGGGAGCCCCACACTGCACCAGTATCACCTGCCATGTTCCCATCAATGCCTTCCCATGGAGTAGCAAACACAGATGAGGTTTCATCTGAGGTTGGCATCAAGCTCCTCTCCACAACTGTTCACACTCAGCGGTGCAGACATAAATGTGGACAAAATGTGTTCCCTGTGTCTTTCCAATAAATTGTCTGGTCAAGGCAGCTTTGGCATGAAATATCTGGTAGGTTGTCAGTGGAGATCTCTACCAGAGTGGTGTGAATGTGCTGGCCTACTGTGTGCTGGGGAGAGACCTCCAGGGTGTGCAAGTCAAAAAAGAGAACAAAGAAAAGAAATGTATCTCATTATGAGAGATATCATGAAATACAGACGATGCAGGAAAAACTAAGACTCTTTCAATAGCCTGAAGAAGACCAAGCTGCTTATAAGAATTATTCTCATTACTTCTAACAGCTGATGTACGGGAGCTGTCGGACAGTTGAGATGCATTTAGAATCTGCTCCAGCGATTTATCTTTATTTAATTCTGTCTGAAGTAAAACCACTTCAGTGAGCCTTCAATATGTAACAAATTTCACTATATACACTCCTTGTGTTATAATGCCTATTCTAGTTGGAAAAGAAATAAGAGGAACTAACATTGAATATCTATTTGCTTTCTGTGTGTCTTTATTCTAAAATTACAGTAGTCTTTTTAACACCAGTTCTGAGCACAGAGATCTATAAATGACTCACTAAATTCTTCTTTTTATTTGCTTTGATTACTTCAAAAACAAAAACATGCAATATCCTTGGTATTTTCACCATAAGCAAACAGAGACAAACAGCTTGCCTCAAACTTGAATTAAGTCCTATTTAAAAGCACACCACAGGCTAATTTCTAGTACTGGCCACACAGTGACATCAATAACCACATTATGTTACTAAGCCCAACTCTGGCTTCATGAGAAAATGAAGATGAGGAAAATGAAAATGAAGTTGAGGAAAAAAGTACTTGTTCCAAACAAAAGAATCCATGCTATTCCTCAGGTTCATTTAATGAGCACCACAGCACGTGCTGTACATGTTGGCATTAACATTGTCCTTTCTATAAGAATGCCTCACCAAAATCTTTACTTCTGAAAAGAGGAATCCCTTGATACTTCACCTTGCACAAAAACTGTCTTCTACATTAAAGACACAAAAATTACACCAGATTCAATTTTATTTACTTCATTCTTATGTACTTCTTCCAGCCTGCAAGACCACAGAAGAATTCCATCTAACACTCAAAGGGGTTTCCACCATGCAAGGAAATGAGTAACCTTTGAGTAAACTTTTTCAATTTAACCCAGTCTGCAGTGCAAACTGCCAAACTACTCTGTGAGTGAGTAATGCAAATTTACAGGACAAAGGTAGCATCTTGCCTATGTTTGCTCCTCCTAATGCAGCTTACCCACTAAGCAGTTCCTTACTCATCCCACTTCCAATCTGTATTTGCTGAAGTGGTTTGAATGCACCTTTCACTGAGCATATAAGATCCTACTCCTTCCAGTTTCAAAAATACCAGTTGAAATGGAGGGTACCTCAACGTATACTAAATTAAACCTTTGCAAAACTCAAGGTCCTTAGCATCAGCCGACCAGATGGTTGACAAAATAAAATACAATCTGCCAACAGTAGATAGTTACTTTCACATACGGTAGCACATTGACTACAAATCTCCTCTTACACCTCTGACCCTGCATTAAAACTGTGACTTCATTAACCTTGATCAGAAGAGTGGTCACACACATCTCTCTGCCAATACAGATCCTCTGTCTTTAATACATCTGTTGAAACTAAAGGCAATTGATAAATGCTTTTTTGTTGAACCTGCACCTCCAGATTAATCAAGGGCATGACACGGGACGGGACAAAACCATAGTACCATTCTTCCAGGTCTGGCAGGATGGCAAACAGAAAATGAGGGCTTTAAAATTGCAAAGTAATCTAAAGCAGCAGTTTCTAGTACATGCCTCAAGTGCTGTTGTCACCACCTGAGCAGGGCGGGACAGATACCAGCAACAAGGAACCAGTCAGATTACACCCTCAAATGCTGCTGTACCCCAGCACCCAACAATGCACCCATTTGTAGTAGCATACAGAGAAACATTTTGTTCAGACCACAGCCTGGTAACACGCTGAGCACTGAGCTTCCCTGTACAGCTAATTTAAGCACTCCAGGCTTCTTAAGTGTTAGCAACGTTATGTGCTTTCCCTAGGTGACAAGAAGATTTCATTCCATAAAGATAATTGCAGCATACCCACACTAAAGTGTTCCTATCGCTAAACTGGGAAAATCAGCTACTAAGAACTGCAAACAGAGTGGACAAGTTTGTGTAACTCATAGGAAATGCTGAAGTTAATGTCCTGGCACCTGTCACAGTGCAAATTATTTTAGTGAATGTGAACAATAAAAACCTGCCCTGTTTTTTTCTTTTCAGTAGAAATAAGTACCAGTATGCCAAAACTGTTTAATTATTTCTCAACTCTGTCTTGCAATCTACAAATTGCAGTAAACTCCTGACTAACTGCAGTGGTGAGAGTTTAGAGTAGATAGTAAAAAAGGATTCATCCTTCCAGCTCTAGTTCAAGCTCCAGCAGTTCCCAGATCTGGAGGTAGCAGAAATTAAAGTTTGTGTTGATTTATTAGAGAAACAGAAGAGGCTTAGAGGACAAGCTGTAAAATCAAGCGTATGATTTGTTAATATACAGTACATTTCTGCTTCTTGTATCCTTTTTAAGACTGTAGGAACTCAATACTGTGTCATGGATGGAAAAATAAAATTTTACTTTCTAAATCTAAGAACTAGCATTTGAAAAATCATATTCTCTATATACTTCTGTAATACTGCTGATGCATCCTTGTAAAACACCTTATTCTGTAACCCCAGGCACACCTGCTGCATGTGTTTGTACAACAGCAATTCCATTAGACTTACCCAAAGTGTCACCAATTTGCTGCATAACTCCAACTGCTGAAGTGTACTGTGCAAAGAGAGCAGGCAGACTCTCCCTTGAGACTATATGTATGCCCGTCTGTCAATTTTCAATGATATGTATCTTAATTCACACCTGAATTTGTAACTATTTCCAGAGAACCCAGAACAGCTCATAGACAATACACATATGGCAACAGGGGTGAAGATCTGAAGTCATCACTGCTTCCTAAAATCACTCTGTCAGATCTCAAGAAAGCAGTGGCTGCGCACATAAAAGGAAAAAAACATTCCACACATATCTGCTATTTCCCTGCTCTTTAAGCCTATTTCTGAAAGACAAATTTACATAGAAAAAAATAAAACCAAAACCAACTATTGCAGAGAGCGTTTATTTTGAACTGGCGTACACTCACCAGTTTATTTTGAACTGGTGTACACTCACCTCCTTCAGTAGTTGTCCCTGTACTTCCCAACAGAACAGTCAAAAAGTAGTAAACCTAGAGAACGCTGTTATGCTGAAAACTATAAATGTGAAGTAATCTTCAGAGAAAGATCCCAAGCAGAAGATGGAGAATCATGGAATCAGAAAGATTGGAAGAGATCTCCAAGATCATCAAGTTCAACCATTAAATCAATGTCACTATGTTCACTAAACGGTGTTCCCTAGTGCCACATCTATGTGCTTGTTTAACACCTTCAGAATGGCAACTCTACCATCTCCCTGGGCTGTATGTTCCAATACCTGAACACTCTTTCAGTGAAGAAAATTTTTCCTTATGTCCAATCTGAACCTCACCTGGCACAACTTGAGGCTATTTCATCTTCTCCTATCACTTATAACTTGGGAGAAGAGACTGACTTCCACCTCTATAGAACCTCCTTTCAGGTAACTGAAAGAACAATAAGGTCTCCCCCTCGACCTCCTTTCTCCAACCTAAACAACCCCAGTTCCCTCAGCCACTCCTCCATAAAACCTGCCCTCCAGGCCCTTTGCCAGCTAGTAGTGGTCAATGGGACGGAGTCTAGTTGGAGGCCTGTATCTAGTGGAGGACTCCAAGGGTTGGTACTGGGACCAGTACTATTCAATATATTCATTAAGGATTTGGATGAAGGATTAGAGTGCACTGTCAGCAAGTTTGCTGATGACACAAAGCTGAGAGGAGTGGCTGACACACCACAGAGCTGTGATGCCATCCAGCAAGATCTAGACAGGCTGAAGAGTTGGGTGGGGAAAAATGTAATGAAATACAACAAGGGCAACTGTAGAGTCTTGCATCTGGACAAGAACAACCCCAGGTACCAGTACAGGTTGTAGGAGAAAGGGATCTAGAGATCCAGCTGGACTGCATGATGCCCATGACCCAGCAACGTGCTGTTGTGGCTAAGAGGGCCAGTGGCATCCTGGGATGGATTAGAAGGGGTGTAGTTAGTCGACAGAGAGAGGTTCTTTGACCCCTCTACACCCTGGTGAAACCACATGTGGAGTGAAGTGTCTCCCTTATGAGGAAAGGCTGAAGGAGTTGGGTCTCTTTATCTTGGAAAAGACAAGATTGAGTGGTGACCTCATTAATGTTTATATGTAAAGTGCAAGTGTCAGGCAGATGGAACCAGGCTCTTGTCAGTGTCATCCAATGATAGGACAAGGGGCAATGGGTGTAAGCTGGAACAGAGGAGGTTCCACATAAATATGAGAAGAAACTTCACAGTGAGGGTGACTAAGCACTGAAATGGGCTGCCCAGAGAGGTTGTGGAGGCTCCTTCTTTGGCGACATTTAAAACCTATCTCAACATGTTCCCATGTGACTTGGTCTAGGTAATCCTGTTCTGGCGGGGACTGGTCTAGACGATCTTTCAAGGTCCCTTCCAATCCCTAATATTCTGCGATTCCTTGTTCTTTTTTGGACGTGGTCCAGCATCAAAATGTCCTTCTTGTATTGAGGTGCCCAAAACTGAACACACTACTTGAGGTGAGACTCCACTAGTTTTTCGTACAGGGAGATTATTACCTCTCTAGGTCACACTATTTCTAATGCAGGCCAGCATGTCTTTAGCTTTTTTGGCCACCTGGGCACACTGCTGGCTCATGTTCAATACCCTCAAGTCCTTTTCCACTGAGCAATTATCCAGCCACTCTTGGCAAAGAAGGGAAACAGCAGAAGACAGCTGCATCAGGCATCTTTGAGGTTCCTGCTCCCCCATGTCTCTTCTCACTCTTCCCTTCCCCTTGGACAACCTATTCTCTTCCTGCATTAAATTTTATCTCTGAAGCTGATGTTCTCTCTCATTGGAACATGATGGAAACTCTATCAGAAGCATATTGATTAAATGATTTTCAAGTGTTGTATGCTGCTTTAGGTCAAACACAAATGTCTACAGAAATAGTCTGAACTGTACCATTTCCAGTGGAACTCCATGATTTGTAGCCATCCTCTTAATGTGAACAGCATGACAAATAAGAATGCATTTCTTTTCTAAAGATTACTGTAATGGTCATCAGATTTCCAGTGTTCACCATATTCACCAATCTTCTTCTGTAACTGAATTAGAAGCACATTCTGAACTGAATTAAACCCAAAGCTTTTATACAAATTCATTTGAAACCCAAGAACGGATCTGGCTTTTGCCATCCATTAACATGCTTCTGTTACTTGTGAAAAATACTTCTCAATTTTCATTGAAGAATTTGAAAATTTGTCCTCCATCCAGGGTCTGAAATATAGCACACCTATAACTGCAGACAAGTGGAAGTCCATTAGTGCTTACTTTCATCATCCATAAGATGGGCTGCAGGGCAATCACACGAGAGTAAGGAGTAAAGCCGCACAAAGGAGAAAAATATAACAGTTTGTAAAATATTCCCTTTTATGTCATCCTATGCCCTCTAAATAATTAATTACACATACATCAGTTGCTGTTAAAAGAAAAAAAAAGAAGGGGGGGAGCGGGGGGAATCAATATAAAGCTCACAGATGCAGTTAATAAAAAAAGTACAAGCACTGCTGTTCAAAACCACGCAGGTTAAATGCTGAAGAAAGTACTGCCAGAAGCAATCACCTGCAGGCATCCCATGATTAGTGACTTGGTGCCACAGAAACCACTATCTGAAGAAACTCTGACCTGAGTATCTTGACACCAACAGCTAATTGCAAACTGTGTACTCGCCCACTCCAGATGACTCTATAGTGTAAAGCCACATTGACTGAACCCCATTTTGAACAGCAAGAGCAATGATACAGGTCAGAAGCAGTCTGCATTAGCGACTCCCCATTGCTTGCATCACCTAGCATCCCTAATGATTTTTGTGTTCCATCTGTAAACAAAAATGTTCATTAAAATGTCTTGATGGAAGCTCCCTTCCCCTAGTTAAAGATGAGAATTACACATAAATATGCTGCCTCTTAATATGATTTGTTGTGAACACAAAACAAGGTTTTCAGAAACTATGGCACATAAAATATGGGTATCTTAAATCTGGAAGAAAAAAAAAATCATTGCTGCAGAAGACTCACTCTACCCCCTCCCCAGCTATAGCAGAGACAGGCAGGACATGTTTTTTTGAGATTTCCTATTGTCACAGATTGATCTCTTTCAAATTATGCAAAAGACAGCTGATAACTTGGTACCTGAAAGGCATATTATGGGTAGTAAAGCACCCTAAAAGGGGAAATGGCTCAGACAAGAGAGTTCACAGTGGTTAACCTCCTGGAACACATTAGCTACACCAACTCCCAGTTGCTCAGACTAAACAACCCTGAAACCTCTTGATTTTATTCACTAACAGGAAATGATTCAGATACACTTCTGCAAAGGCAGTCAACAAGAAGAGGTAAATTATGCACCCTTGCTGCACTGCATCTTACTAAGAAACAATTGAGTAGAAAATTTATTCAGCTCTAGTGTAATTTTTAGTTCCTTCCTTCTTTTTAGTGTTTGACCTCAGCTGGCACATCTAAAAAATGTAAAATGTGATGCTTTTATCTTAGAACTCAATATACATCATTTAATTATTTTAAACATATATATCCTACAGACTCCTGACAGAGGAATGCTTTGCCAGGTGAGAAAGAAAGACAGATTTCTTAGAGAATTACAGGGGATTTCTTAGAGACAATAGTACCTGCATAGGAACACTTATGAAAAATGAAATGTTGTCAAGTCTGAGTCTATGAACAGAGACTTTTCTTTAAAGTTTACTTCTCATAAAAGAGATTAACTTACCAACATAAATGTTACACACACATCACTGAACCAGCATGTGAAAGGATCAAAATCTTTTCCAGCTCCACAAATCATCCCAAATGCTCTGTGAAGCATACCTAGTTTTTGGTCACAGAACCAAAAACCTCCTATGCCTTGTCATCATCATAAGCAGACCAGTTGTGTAACCTGAAAATAAAGTAAGACTCCTTTGTCCTGCCTGTATCCGTAGAAATGAAACAGAGAAGACTGCTGGTTAATAAAGCAGAGTTCATATACTTTGCTAAACTTTATTTCCCCTATATNAGGAGTAATATTTGGGACAAGGCAACAGCATCCCTTCATATTCTGCTGTCAAACAAAACTTAGTATGTTGACTGCTCCATTATCAGACATCTGGAGCACTGCTGTGATCAAGGACAAACTAGAGACCCAGCAATCTGTCCCTATTATCATCTGTTGATGTAGACCACTGACAATTATTTCCCATTGTCCTTATTAGAAAAAAAAACCTAGAAAAAGTCTCAGGGCTTATGCCTCACGCTGCAAGGCAGAACTCCTGTTCAGGACACCTCTTCTGAGGCAATTTCTGCAGCTCTTCATACCAAAAAAAGGTCTCTACCTGGAAGTGTCTGGTTGAGTAATTTGACCTCAAACTCAGTTTGTTTTGTCATGTGATAAGTTCTGCAGGGAACCAGTGGCTCTTCAAAGCTGATGGGAGGAGGCACCTCACAAAATGCCAGCTTGTGACAATTTCAAAACATGGGTTTTTCAAGCATCCAAATTCCCACAGCTGGAGGAACAGTGCTGATCAGGGTGCAGCACAGCACATAGTCTTGCAATTATGAAAAAAAAAGCTTGTTGCTTTTGCTGAATCAGGCCAACAGGGAGGCAGGTCATTTGTGAATCATTTCAGAAAGACAATTATCTCACATAAGTGGAGGCTAAAGACAATAACCATATGATCCCATATATGTATACAGCATTGCGAAAGATAGGCAAAGAGAGCTCTACTGACCTACCTCTTTTTAAGAGTGAGGAGAGTGTCACATGAATTTGTGGGAAGTACTACAAATTACCAGGTTGCAGTGCCAGTGCAGGAGCAGTCTGAGACCACCCAAAAAACCATGTGCCAAGGCACTCAGTGGCAAGACAGCAGCAACCTACAAACTGAGCATTCTGCAAGCAAATTTCTGACGAGGTCATCTGGTTAGAGAAAGGCTTATGTTGCACCACAGGGTTACATGTAGTTTAGACTTGGGGAGAGATCCCTTAAGTCCCATTGTCTGCATTTTGCCATTCCCCTGCTCATCCAGAATAATCCTTCTGTTCATCATTCTCCACCTGTTGCCAGCTGTAAAAATTTAGTATTCCCATGTCTAACACTATCCTAACTTAAACACACACAGAAAAAAAAAAAAAAAAAAACAAAAAAACCCCCACAGTTCCTCTATTTTTACATTTGTTTCAGACTGGAATTTGTACAATTTGCTAACCATAGGCTCTGCAGGACATACTAGTCCTGTAGGGCTCACATGACTCATCAAACGTAAAACCGAGGTGGACATTTCTGAATCATGCAATGCTTACACTGTCCCATAAATCAGTCTCCACTCTCTGACTGCTCATGAGAAGCTAACATCTGTTCACACCTGCAATTCTTAGGACTTCAAGACACAACTACAACAATCATTACTGTGGGATAGTTTACAAAGACAAAGACAACACATGGGTGAAAAAACAGCTCTTGACTTCCTTTTCTTTTCAGTAAACACAGCTTTGCAATTATTTTGCTACATGGAGGACAAGTAGGAGAAATTACCTTCTTGATATTCAAGAATGACCTTTGTACCTTCCAATCCGAACTTTCACTTCATGACTCTATTACTTAAGCTTATTTCAGGAAATAGACCATATGTGATTAAAAATACCTGTGACACTTGTAAAGCTGATCATAGAATCATAGAATCATTACGGCTGCAAAGGACCTCCAGGATCATCAAGTCTAGCCCTTATCCTACCATCTCCCTAACCCCTACCTAGACCATGACATCAAGTGCACTATCTATTTGGTTTTTAAACCTGTTTCAGTGCCCAACCACTCTCTCAGTGAAGAACTTCTTCCAAATATACAATCTTAAACCTCCCCAACACAATTTGCGGCTACTTCCTCTCATCTTATCATTAGTAATTTGGGAGAATTACTAATCAATCCTCCCTGCAATAGCTGACACAGAGCAGTAATCCTGGAATTACATTTATTGTCCTGTCTTTCCCAACATTTCCAGCTCCTCTCTTATGAATTAGTCAAGTGGAATACTTCAGTCATGTTCTTAAGCAATTCCTGACAGGACGATGCAAGTTATTGCTGCCCACCTTGCTTCGTGCTAAATAGATATCAACATATACAGCCTGAACTGCTCAGCCACTCAGAGTTAATTATCTCTAACCTTAAGTCAGCCCTGCATTTCTGCAAAGGACACATCAGATACATGTTTAATTGAGAACACACTACTATAGTTAACCACAGGCAAAATCGCTGTAACAGAGATTAACGCAAGTATGCATTTAAAGCCTATGCTGAACCAGGGCCTTAAGAGAGTACCTCACTTGGGAACAGGGAATTATCATCCAAATACCTGAATCTCTAATATGCTGCTAGGAACTGCGCAAAATTGCTTCTGAAATACTATGTTTTCAACATTCTATTATCAACTTTATATAGAAGGCAATGGATTTACTTTACAGAGACAGTTCAGCAAAACAGATGGGTTGTGTGTCACTTTTGGGCTCCTTCAAGACTTGTTTCCTTCCAGCATTTTGAGAAAACTCACTGATACCAAGAGCAATAGTTATGAACCTGTTATGCTCTGAATACATGAAAACCTATATTCAAGTCCTAAAGCTGTTTGGCAAGCCTTTCCTACTTCTCTTTCTGGGGAAAACTAGGCTGCAAGTCTTTGTGAGCTCTTTGTTTATCATATTCAATACTTCTAACAAAGTGACACTTGCTCTGCTGCCTTTTGCTGAGCCTTGCCAAGTTAAATAAAGGACTGTCTGGTCTGAATCTGATCTGCTGAGGTCTTTTATTTGGCTGAACTGGTTTGTCAAACAAATATAACAGCTATAAATACTTCACATTAACTCATAGTAGCTCCAAAGCAAATACAAGCCATAAACATTCAGGACAGGTGACACTTCTTTCCAAAGTATGAAGGAAAAGAAGGCCTCTGTCAGCTAAGTGGTGAGAGGGGATAGTTGCACTTTCCACCTCTGTTTCTGGTCACTGTGATAGCATCGACAGGAACATGAAAAAGCATGACCAATCAAGAAACCAGACAGAAACAGCCTTTCAGGATTAATAGAGGGATGCAACTCCTAACAATACAAAAGCAATGAACTTATTATTTTACAGTCTGCTTACTTCTGAAGCCATGGTCTTCATTATCATGACCTGGCACAGCCTCTATAGTATTCATGGTGTTCAGTATCTCTGTACATGTCCCTGGACAATCAGTGGCCCTGCTAGAGCAGGAGTGTTGGATCAAATGCCCTCCAGAGGTCTCTGCTAACCTCAGCCAATCTAATTCTACCAGTAATGTACAGGGACATTCTTCCTGTTCAGGCCCAGATCCTCTTACACAGCTCAAGAGGCAGGTCAGCTTATTTTCTAGCTTTTTCAGGACTTCTTTCCAAGGGCCTGTTAAGGACCTTTTAACTGTTTCCATCCTACCAACTGTGTGTGTTCCTCAATGTATCCCAGAGGCCTGGTCCCCTGACAGACAACCTGGTCAGCCAGAAAACCCAGTGCATGTCACCTCCTCCTGATCCTTCATAGAAATGCACCTGATAATAACTATTGAATGTGGCTAACCCTATCATTGATAGGGTCGATTGATGATACAGTTCCTGGGGTGTGGTGACACCACCCAGATTCATGTCATCAGCAAACTTGCTGACGGTGCACCCTAATCCCTCATCCAAGTCATTAATTAATAAATTGAAAAGGACTGGTCCCAGTACTGATCCACAGGTGACTCCACTAGACACAGACCTCCAACTAGACTCTGTCCCAGTGACCACTACTNATGCTGACCGTCCCTAATGACCCTTTAGTCCCTGATGTGCCTATTTAGTCCAGAGAAGAGGAGGCTGAGAGGAGACTTTATTGCTCTCTACAAGTACCTAGAAGGAGGTTGTAGTGAGGCTGGTGCTGGTCACTTCTCCCAAATTACTAATGATAGGATGAGAGAAAGTGGCCTCAAATTGGATCAGGGGAGGTTTAGATTGGAAATTAGGAAGAAGTTTGTTAATGAAAGAGTGGTTGGGCACTGGAAAAGGCTGCTCAGAGAGGGGCTGGAGTCACCATCTGTGGAGATGTTTAAAAAATTAATAGATAGAGCACTTGAGGCCATGGTCTAGGGGTTAGGGAGATGTTGTGATGGGGGCTGGACTTGATGATCCTGGAGGTCCTTTGCAACCATTATGATTCTATGATTTATTCTTAATTCATTTAAAAGGTTTTAGAGCATTAAATAAGTTTATGGTAGAAGATCACATTAGAAATTGTGATAATATACATTGCAGCTTAGCAAAGCAATGTGTAGAAGTTGCAATCTGTGTATACCTAGCCCTGCTTTAATCACTTTGGTAGGAAATGAGACAATCAAAATATTAGTAAGAAAAAAAAAGACACAGCCTTTCCACTGGCAAATTGGAAAACAAGATTGATCACAAACAGCCAAGAGAGCCATTTGTGTGCCTTGTGCAGAAAAAGCACTAGACTGTCCATATTAGCTACAGATTAATGTGTTTGTCTTTGGAGACAATTTCCTATAAGCAATGCTGGTTATTTTTAAGGGTAAAATAACAATGTTCTACATTGAAATAAAATAACAAAACAGAGATTTCACTCTAAGGCATTAAGCTGAAGTGAGAGCAGTGTAACCCTCTTAATTGTATGACCACTTGCTATTAATCTTCCAAAGAAAATACAACCCCTGAATCAAAACATTTATATTTTTTCTCATTTGCTTTCCTTATTACAGGAACTGCTTTGCCAGATGGCAGTTAGCAGATGAGCAGTTTCTAGTGATGTGGCTCCTTTGGACTTACATTATTGATGTACATGGTATTTAAGGGCTACTGGTCTAGCACAGAACTACTAGATGGCAAATCCTAAACCTTTCAGAGGGACAGGTGACAACACCATCAAGAGTACCACCAAAAGAAACCTGAGAAAGTTGCAGCAGCATAGGGATTTATTTCCTCCTGACTTTTCTGGGAGGATTTCAACAGGAGAGGGCGATGCAGGCACAAGCGAACAACTCCCAAGAAATGATGACAGCATCTTTAATTACATTTCAAGGAGAAAAACTGTCTTGGTGTCCCTTCTTCAGGATTTTCTGAAGGGCTGCATACTCCAAGGGTGGAGTTTACTCTGGACAAGTACTCATTTATAGCGAAGTCATATTTTTAATAAAACTGTCTTATAAACAACACCTATTAGAGGAAAGAAAGATTATATTTTTTCAGAGTTTCTGTTTTTCCATGAAAACTTAGAGAAATAAGTTTTCAGAGAAACTTGTAGGAGCTTTGACACAAACTCTTATCTTGCCTTCTTTCCTCTAATACAGACAAATGTCTCCTATACCCTGGATAAATTAAATGTAACCACTGGTTAATACTTTGCGAGCTTACTAAATGTCCTGTTTTCCCTTGGCAGATGTACTGAAGAGCATCGGTTTCCCATACTGGATAAACATAAGAACCCCCCATATTTTATGTGCTGCAGAAGGCACCAAAAATAGTGATCCCATTTCAAGTCCTCAGACTTTCTTCAGAAAAACAAAATCATTTCTCTTTCAAGCCTTCCATTGCAGCCAGGGAAGAAATTATTAAAATAGAATTACACTAAGGTCAGCACAGGCAGTATCATGATTTCCATGTTTTCCATCTTCTCCAGATATGGAATGATTTCTTCTAACAATACTGAACAAAGTACTGTTTAGCAAGAGAAATTGAGGTTGTGCTTCACCTTTTTTCCTTTGCCAACACAATGGAGCTGTCAGTAATGTGACCTTGAATGTGCTCATTTCCACACATTAACCCTATCAGTCCTGCAAACAGAAGCAGCCTTTTTGTCTCATGGGGGAAAAAGGTGCATTTTTAAATTTCCGAAACAATGGAGAATAGAAACTTTAATTAAGTTTTCTTTGTAGATATGTGTGGATTACCCTCCCTTTAGCAAAGAAAAGCCCTTTTGAAAATTAAAGTTATCAGGCTGAAATTATTAACATAACTCCTGGGAAAACTACATAATCTTTGCATATCAAATGCCAAAATGACTGAGTGAACCATGTTAATAAACATGTTTCCCTTTGAATTCATACATTCAGTTAATCAGGCACTGATAGGTAAAAATATTTTTAAAGCTGTAAGTATTGCAACATAAGAATTTAAAATTCAGCTGGCATCCTGGTATTTGCAAGTCTCTAAAGGTATCAACTCTTCCAACTTCAAGACTCAAGCCAGCAGGAATACCTTGGAAAAGATCACGACTCTCAAATCAACACAACTTTTCCTCAGCTGCCAAGTTGTGTCCTGTCCTGCTGCTCTTCAGTGAACTGCTGAGAACATTCATCTGCACTGCTGAGGGGCTGCAAATCTGCACGGCTGCCTGCTCTGATGCCTGCAGCTCAACACTATTGATTTTTGTTCTGTGCTGGGACAGGAATGGCAATTTCGGTGGGTGCCAAAGGCTGGCTGCATGTCCACACTGTGTGACTCCCACAGAAGTAAAAAACTTTCTTTTGAGTCCAGAACTTGGTGTGGAACTGATTCCTTATTTCAGAGAATCAATATGTTGCTGAGCAGGGTAGAGAATTAACATGAGGAAATACTCCCTCTACCCTGCAATCAGCTATATCCAGCCCTTGGTTCACAATATACATAACTATGGTTGAAGGATGCAAAATCCTCCAACCCAACCAAGGAATATGTTGATCCTTGACATTGACTTGTCCCTAATTTCCAATCCAAAAATTCAAGGTACAGTGACATCTCAGCTGCTGTGGTCCTCACCCACAACTACAGTTCCTCTGCAAAGTCTAAAAGGTCTCAGAATATCAGTTCTGGTCTAGCTAGTCGCCTTAAAAGACTACTTAATAGCTATTATCTTTTAAAATAATAATAATAAAAGTAAGTTATGAGAACAGTTGTAACATTTAGCAAGTAAGTATGTAGCAGCTGTATTTAAAAGTGGCCCCTACCATCCAGTGAAAGTATATTAATTATTTAGATATATTTATAGGATTTATAGGACAGTTGAAGCTTAAGCTAGTTAATTGAAATCCTCATAGCATATTGAAGTCTGTGCTAGATCCTATACTGTGAAATGCAAAGACTTTATTAAATAAAGACATTAAAGATGATAATCCTCGTGGTCTTAAATATGAATAAGGTTCAATGTAAATAATAAAAGGCAAAAAATCAATTTTCATGCGGTGAACTTGGAAGTTCTTCACTGTTTCCATTACCATTACCTTTTATTCAACATATCAGAATGGCACTAAGGGCACGTCAAGCTTCCTTGTAATACAATTATTGTTCAGCATAAAAACTAGTTTTTAATGTGAAAAGGAAAAGTTTGGGGTTTTTTGTTTCTCTCATATGTCAAGTGGCATGAAAATTGAGAACAAAAGCTTCACCGATGCAATAAAAGAGAAAATAAACAAAGGAAAAATGAACACATGCAAAGAAAAAAACCAAAGAAACAGGGTACATAATAGTAGTTTTCCAGTTAATTTTACAGCAGTTTAGTACCAGGAAACAGAACAGGAAAACAATTTCAGTAATAAAGTAACTACGCTTGGACACAGGCCAAATGGAACTGTAGCACATAGGTGAAACTCATCAAAGCTCTATAACCAGAATAAAATCTGGTGTGAAATGTCTGTCGTGCTCCTTTCAAACATGAGAATGACAAGGAGAGCTTCAGTGCATCAAGTGCCACAACAGCACAATACTCAAATCTGAAGGTGTGCCATCACTCCTTGGCTCCACTGAGCTGGGAGCCAGATATGTTTTAACTTCTCATGTATAAAAGGAGTGCTGATATTGACTTATTTTCTATAAAGCATTCTGTGGAGTTAAGAAACATAAAGACACCTCTATTTATTAATGAACTGGAACTCTAAGAAGGTTGGAAACTTACTATTATTTTTCAGAAACAAAATATCCCTATTGGGAAATTCAAACAATCTATTAAAGATGAGACTACACTTGCTATAGATGTCAATTTTTTCCACTATAAACTTTTCTGCAAATCAGAAGAACTCCTCTAGCACAGCTGTGATGGAATAAACAGAAGAGAATTATTCCATTTTTATTCAATTCTGTATTCAATTTATAAGCATTATACTCAAAGAAACCCTTCAGCATAAAAACACAATTTTCCTTACAGCATCTCCACTGCATCAAGACATTAAGGAATCAACAGCAGAGATATGAACTACTGTAACCTCCCAAAACATATAAACATGCATTTTACAATATTTACTTTTCACTGTGTGTAGCTGTGTCTGCCACGTCCTATTTTCCTATTTTCTGTGCCCATTCTCTGGTCATCGAGTCACAGAATCATTAAATGGTCTGGGTTGGAAGAGACCTTAAAGACACCTAGTTCCAACCCACCTGCAATGGGCAGGGACATCTCTCACCAGACCAGGTATTTCAGAGTCCCATTCAACCTGGCCTTGAACACTTCCAGGGAGGGGGCATCCTCTACTTGTTTGGGAAACCTGTTCCAGTACTTCAACACCCTCACAGTGAAGAATATCTTCCTTATATCTAACCAATGTCTATTCTCTTTTTTGTTTAAAACTCTTACCCATCCTCCTATCACTACAAGCTCTAGTATCTTTCATATAATTCCCCTGAAAGGCTGCATTAAGGTTCCCCTGAAGCCTTCTACTTCTCCATGGTGAAGAACCACAACACAACTCTCTCATCTTTTCTCCACTGGAGAGGTGCTCCAGCCCTCTGACCATTTTGTGGTTCTACTCTGGACCTGTTTTAACAGATCCATATCTGTCTTGTACAACAGACCCCAGAGCTGGACACAGCATTCCAGTTTGTTCCGGTTTGTTTTCCCAGGGTCTTCAAAAACCTGAAAAATACCCAAGGACCACGTTCAAGAAAAAAATTAACAAGCTTTATTAATAAAGAATAAAAAACAGTTAGAAAAAGGAAAGATAAAACCTGTAAACCACCAGAAAATGGATCTGCCCTGCCCTCACAACAGCTGTCACAAAGTGCCAGTGGCCACCTAACAAAGGAAACCTTACAAAGGATTTCCCTTACGCCCTCCCTCTAGTGAGTGGCTAAAACTGCATAAAAGAAAGAAACCAAATGGATAAAGGCTTTCCTCCGCAAGTTAGTCCTTACTAATGCCTAACACTATCTGTGCAGGAACAAAAGAAGAAATAAAAGAAAATGGTTATGGGGATAAAATGATACTAAGACTGAATCAGGAATGAGGGAACGATGAATGAAAACACAGCGAAGGAAATATAGAAGTCATCAGGGAAAATGATGTATGGGGATTATCTTTTCACCAACCCCAGCCACAGATTGACAGATCACAGCACCTTTCACAGCTGACTCTGGGAGCAAAGAAAGGAAGTTTGGGCCTTACATGTGCCATTTATAGTGCCATGGAGAAAGGATATCCATTGGTTCTCAGGTTGGCCCTGTGATGGAATCTGGTTAGTTCTCAAAGACATCATGTCATGTCATGGGGTAAGGAATTAACCCACAACATTGGTCTCAACAGCATGGACCAGAGGGGCAGAATTACCTCCCTTGACTTGCTGTCCCTATTTCCTTTGATGGAAACTCAGAATGTGGTTGGCTTTCTGGGCTGCAAGCACAATTTCCAGGTCTTCTCTGATTTTTCATCCACCAGTCCTTCATCCATGTCATTCTCCACAAGACTGCTATCGTTCCATTTGTAACCTAGTCTGTACTGACAATGATGGTTGCCCCAGGTCCAGAACCTTGAAGTTGGCCTAGCTGAGCTTCATGAGGTTCACATACATCGAATACACAAGCTTGTCCAGGTCTCTCTGGATGGCATCCCTTCCCTCAAGCCTTTCAACAGTACCATTCAGCTTGAGGTGACATCTTCAAATACACTGAGGATGTGCTGAATCCCTCTTACTATGTCATTAATAGAGATAATGAACAGTCACAGTCCCAATACAGAGTCCTAAGGATCTCCATACTGTTCTCCATTTCAACATTGACTATCGATGTGGTTCACCTCAGCTCCAATGCTGCTCACGTGCAAAATGGGCAGAGAGTATCTGGTGTTGCTAAGAAACAACTGTGCACATAGACAGTCTGCCACCCTGTACAGAGGGGATCCTGGGGTAAGTGAGTGAGGCCAATGGGGCAGAAAGACGAAGACAAGGAGTTCTGAGGGCAATGACAATGGGAATAGCTGACCTGCTGCTGCCTAGGTGGTTGTGCACAGCAAAGTGCACCTGCAGCATGGGAATTCACTAAGGCACAAGAGTGGGCCATGTGGGTTTGCTCTCACTTGCCATCAAGCCTGAGTAAAACCACAATGCACCCTCAAGGAAGAACCAGCAAAATCCCTTCAGAGCCCAAATCCACACTGGGCACAGTGGCAGGGAGGTGGCCCCAATTCAAGACCTCTGTTATTGGTGAAATTGTTTCCTTTTGTTTTGTGCAAAGCAAGTAAATATATGAAATAAGAGGAAAAAGACAAACCTATTTATGGCATGCAGAGCAGAAAATAGTAACACTTGACAGACCTAAAGTGAGGTAATATAGCAATTCCATCAGTGCAGACCATTATCATGAATAATATTTGCACAAGATCTAAGCTATATGAGGAGGAGGCTGAGGGGTGACCTCATTCATGTCTATAAATATGTGAGGGTTGGGTGTCAGGAGGATGGAGCCAGGCTCTTCTCAAGGTCATCTGGGGATAGGACAAGGGGCAATGGGTGCAAACTGGAACAGAGGAGGTTCAATAAAAATACCAGAAGGAAATTCTTCTCAGTGACGGGAACAGGCTGTCCAGGGGGGTTGTGGAGTCTCCTTGTCTGGAGACGTTTAAGAGTTGCCTGGATGTGTTCCTGTGTGACTTGGTCTAGGTGATCCTGCTGTGGCAGGGGGATTGGACTACATGATCTTTCGAGGTCCCTTCTGATCCCTAATGATTCTATATGATGTTCCTGAGTTCTTCTGAGGAAGGAGAATATTCCCTTCCAGCAATGCTCTCAAAAACCACTCTGCTGAGGTGCTACGATACTGCTACTTACTTACTATGGCAGTGATTTCTCACACCTCCTACCAAAACTGAGACATAGCCCTGAAAAAGCACCTGGGATTCTCACATGCCCCTAGGAACAGCTTGGGCATCACAGTTCCTTCACTCTGAGCTTCAAAATCTGCGGTCTCTTGGAACTATGGGGGTGGAAGGGGAAGAGTAGATGGAAGTAAAAAAAAGAAATCAATTCATCATTTCTACTACAAAAAAGAGATTTTTGCTCTCCTACCACGTGCCTAGCAGCACTGACAAGTAGCAGATTACTAGCTTTCCTTCATTAATTACTAAAAAAATCTACAAAACCAAAATGGTGTTTGTTGGAAGTTCATTCAGACAAAACAACTAAACAACTAGGAGACTGAACACTATGATGGTCAAAATCTCCCTATATGATTACTTTTTCGGACACTGGCTATTCATTTGGTCCACCTCTTCTATCTAACTTCAGAAAGTTAAATACTGCTATAGAGACAGTTGCACTTCATCCGCCAAGGAAATTCTTCAAGGGGAAAAAAAAGCCAATGAAAAACCCCCAAGTAACATGCACCATCTTGCCTGAGATCCACTGTGGTCTTTACCTGCTCACTGTCAATTGCTCTGGGTTTACATGCTAATGAGACAAGTTCAGGCCAATCACAGCCTTTGCTCTGTTTGGCTTCTATGTCTTCCATTGGCACTGGAAAGGAATCTGATTCAGAGAGTTGGTTGTCACTATACAAAACCTTTAAGTCATGAGTTGTCTTGTCAAGGAAGTAAATATTCATCAAAAGCATCAGAACAGCTGAGGAATCTCAGTTCTTTCCAGGTTTCCATGATTTCTCATTTTAAATAAAAGCTCACACTCTTTTTCACCCCAACCCTGAACCAACAAAAAGTTTTATTCTGAGAGCTACAGAGAAGATTACATGAAACAAGTTTATCCGACATCCAAGATTCTAAAAAATATCTACTTCCACCACAATTTTCATAATCTTCTCAAATCATCAAATTAAACAAATTACTCCCTCTGACAGGGCAGCATCCTAATGCAGATATACCCAGCACTACAGGAGTGGTATCACTAAGGAAATTTAACCTTCTTGTTTGTATCACATCTAACTAAAATAACAAAAAAGCCAAAACATACTAAAGTGGCTGGAATAACTGGAATAATTTCTGCAATGTCTAAGCCTCATTTGATTAAAAATTAATAAATACAAAAAGTTGAGAAACATTAATATTAGGAACATTCGCCCCTTCTGCTCTGGACAGTGCCACTTTTATTGTGGCACCTTGGTACACCCTGAATACTCCTCCCATGTTCATGGGCAGGAGACAGCTGTCACTGCCAATGTTGTCTAAGCAAATGGTCAAAGCAGATTGAGTCTATGGAGTTTAATTCAATGACAAATGTGTCACAGCACAAGCCCACCAACTCCATTTCAGCTGTAACAAAGAGAAAGATGCTCATCAGATGCTCATGTTGACCATGTCCCTGGTATGACAGGGGTCCCAAGCTCCAAGTCTGGAAAACAGAGATTCAAGTAACAGAGTTCAGTATGCTCTCCAAATCTTATTAGCCTTAGTATTGAATGTAGTAACACCAACCTACAATGCTGTCAGGGCAAATTCTCCCTAAACCCTCACCTCTTATTTCTGAGATTAAGCTACCATTCTCTTCCAAAGCCAGAATTATTCTCTTCCATCTTCTGCACACCCTGTGCTTCCTTTCAGTATGACTAAATACAGTCAACCCATTATTATCTACTGTTGAGCACACTCCTCTCACAGAGTCCCCAGCCACTAGCATCACCAGTGACTTGTGAAACATTTAATAATCCATCTCTGTGCCCACACACAGATAAGTGTGATGACTGCCTTCAAGCCTTCAAACCTCAGAAAGTCAGTCGCTATAATATAGGCTAGAAAGGGTATTAATTTGGCAAGTTATAGATTCAGTGACTACCAGTGCCTGTGGCTTCACTCCTGACAATGGAAGATGCCCTGGTCTGATAAAGAACAAGGATGCATGTAGATGATGAGAGAAAGGGGACAGCATGAGTCATGACCACCTCTTTCTGGAAGGGCTGTTCTTGCCTACTGGATGTCTTCGACCAGCAAAAGAGAGGTGCAGGAAGGGGACACAACACAAAAGCTTTCCCGGATGTTCAATTCTTGCTACTAACAAAGCAGTTTGCTTTAGGGTTCCTGTTTTTAGGAGATGAGATGCATTAAAGAGCATGACAAACTCCCCAGAGTCCCCCAGAAGACTGCAATGACTCAATGCACCAAACCCATTCAGGGGCTTTCAGGGCTCATCTGCTCAGTTCTACATGCTACAGAAGACAACAAATTTGATACTGTATTTTGCATTTAAAAAAAAAAAGAAAATAACAAGACAAACCAGAATAGGCTAAACTAATTCTTAGCAACAGAGATTGTGGCAGC
This sequence comes from Upupa epops, assembly GCA_013397515.1. Classification (NCBI taxonomy): domain Eukaryota; kingdom Metazoa; phylum Chordata; class Aves; order Bucerotiformes; family Upupidae; genus Upupa; species Upupa epops. The sequence goes on from VZRI01006734.1 coordinate 59,061, forward strand.
ATAAAATTTGTATGGAATAAACATCAAAAGCGGAGAAACTGGAAAGCAAAAGCCCTGTGGCTTTCTAAACATCTGCATGTCTTGTGCACTGCTGGCAAGAGAAAGGGAGGAAGGCACCAACCTTCCCTTTCCCCTCAGCTTCCTTGTTTTCAAGGCCTGCAATGAGTGGGAGATAGCCATTCTGCTCTGACTGTTATTTTCTTTTTAATAAGCACAAAATGGCATTTCCTTGGCTGAACAATGTTATTACAGTTGCTGAAACTACACAGCCCCTTCTTTAAAGTGTGCTAAATTATTTTTAACAGTAAAGACCACCATGGAAATATATACTCAGATAAAAACAGACCAACTGCATATGAAAGGAAGTCCTGTGTTTATCAAAAGAACAGATAAAACTCAATCTAGGAAAAAATCAGGTTTCCTTTCTGCAGTACCGATACAAAATACTTTCCTTCTACAAAATATCTTACTGTTTTTTCATTCTTTAAAAGGTATGATTAGTTTAGATTTTACTTGCCACATAACTGTGAATTATAAATAATCAGATGTTTTCCACTATGATCTAACACTATTACTTACACTGAAGAAGAGAATAAGAAAATCATCTCATGGTTGTCAACTATTATTTTACTCTGTGTGAGCTTTTAAATTATTTCTTTCAGAAAGGAAGTATGTGAAAGAATGAGGCTCTTCACATGGAAACTCTTGGCTGAAACACAAGGTGGTTTGGTCTCTTTTTTTCTTCTTTTTTTTTTTTTTTTGGCCAGGCTTCTTCCACCGTGCTGCCTCCTCCCTGCTGGTACCTCTCCCGGTGGAGACTGGAGGCACCAGCTCTGATGCATCCTGCCCACTCAACATGCAGCTGCTCACGCTTCTATCAGGAAAACCTGTGCTATTTCTGATTCGTATCTTGTGACATTTTAGCACAGAATCTTAAAGATCCTCAGCAGTGAGGACCAAAAGAGTGTGTCACAATAGTCCACAGCATCCTCAAGGGACAGATGCCTCATGGCAGGCTGGTACCTAATCCCCTGCCTTCCCCTCCAGGCAATTCCTCTGCTCTTGCTGAACATGCCTCCTCCTTCACATAACAAGTGTAGATCTGTATTTTGGGGGGTGAGAGGAGGATGTGTACCCTCAAGCAGGAATCCTCTGTCATAGGGGTCACCACAGGCACAAGTCCACATGACTGGCAACTGCACTGTGACACAATATTCATTCATGCCTAGCACAAGGGGACGGTACGTCATGATTCCCTGAGCCAGACATAGACTTAAGAAGAATGCAAGGAACAGGCTTTTTTCTTAAAAATTGATACAGTCAGTGAGATACACATATTACATATACACATAAGTGTAATTGTGTGTGTCGTATTTATAGATAAAGAAATCACAATCAATCAAAACCATCTTCCTTTTACTTCTACTTTACTGCTTTAAAATAATTTAAAAATTGTAAATTATTACTATTATTGGAATTTAAAGCTACTGATTTGCATAAAAGAATAGCAAACTTAACACAAGCTGCAGTAAAAGCATTTCAAAGCACATAATTAGGCAGCCAATAAAAAGGCAGCATGCTAAAAGCTGTTTTGAAAGAAAATTAGAAATTACAAAGTTAATTCATAAGACTGTGTCTTTTTATAGTAACTCACTGAGGAGTTTTTGATTGGAATTAGCCTGAAATTAATACACAAATAAACATGTTCAATAATATTTAGTGAAAGAATCATTTAGTAAAATAAATACAATAATGCCTGCATTGGGCTGACTTCTTGGCTGTCATTCCAAAGGCAGTCAGAAGGCAGCAGACCAAACACAGCAGTGTATCCTTTGTTTGGTTAGGTCTGCAGCTGAAGACGGACCCAAAGTATGTCCTCAGCTGCTCAACTGACATTTTAGATCTCTCTTACCCTCCACCCATCTTGTGCCTAACCCTTCTTTAATAATACATCAACTGCTGCAATTCAGAGACCTGTGTCCAGAAGGGAAAAGACTTTAAAAGCTTAATGAGACAGTAATACATATTAAAATCAATACTATTCAGATGATATATCTATTCTAATGCTTCCTCTGAAAATAACTGAGACCGTAGAAATAATCATTAGCATTTTGATAACAATCTTGCCAGCCTTCTGTTAAAATATTTTCTCATTAAATTAAAACTGGGATTTGTTATCTTATGCAAGCAGACCATTCTAAAATTAGCAAAGGCCAATTCATATTTGTTTGGATCAGATTTTTTAAAAACCTGGAGAAAAAAAATCAATGCTAACATGCTTGAATAATCAGACTCTCGAGCCTGTTGCTGTAGCAGCAGAAAGATACTCTAAGCATTGCCTAAGAAGCAACTTCTTCCCATAAATACCATTTTTGTGCAAAGAAAGGCTCTCCTTAACCATATACAGCATTGATTTGAATTGTCTGATAAATCATGCTCCAGCTGACAGACAACAGGAGGAACAAATTCCTTACTAACACAAATCCTTAAGGTATCTTCCAAATGAAACATGGCTGACATCTATCTCTTTTTAATTAGCGAATCACACAGTTTTCCTTCTTCTGGCACCCAGCCCTGCAAACCAGACTGCTAAACTTTCACATTTCCAAAATGGGACAAGATAAAGACGTGCTGCAGAAACAGCTTTACAGTGCTCACAAGGACATGCGTTCCCTATCAAATTCCATCCTCAGGTTAACCACATGCACACAGACCAAGCACACCAAAAATCCCAATTGCTCTGATGGGACAAGAAACCAAACTTCATCAGGGACCAACCCATGCTTTGAAAGTGCCAGAAACCAATTATGAGACAACCCAACCATGGAGGTCACTATTTAACCCCTTGATAGTTGGCCAGCAGACAGCTATTATGCTGTCTAGTGAGCCTGGTGTCAGACGCCAGGCCTTCCCAGTGACCCCCAGAAGACGGACAGAGGAGGGATGCACCTGGTTGGAAGCTGCCCATGGTCTGAGCTCATGGGTAACCACAACTAACAGTGACTAGTTCTGTGGAGCAGAGCGAAGCTTTTATTAAAAGACTGGTCAGAAAGTACTCAATTCCAGATGTTTTACATTTTTCTCTGCTTTTGAAAACAAAATGTCTTTTTAATATCGTAAGTTATATTCCTTCCTTGTGGCCTTCTCCTGAACTAAGAGGCATCTAATGTACATGTACCCTTAAATTAATGTTTGTTCTTTCTAACAGAATAAAAATGTTCAAGTACATGCAAAAACTATTGAGCATGGGGTAAGGGTTTTTTCCAAAGCTATTCAAACAATGTTAAAGTTTTTTCAGCAATGCTCTAGCAACATAAGCAAAACTTCCCACAAAGAGGAGGTAATGAGTTTCACATTACTGCTGAGGAAGAGGGTAACAAAGCCAAGCAAGTAAAACTAGCACATCGGCAACCCCCCCACCCCTGCCATACCAAACTGTCAGGAAAACGCATGGCTCAAGCTGTCAGAGGAATTCAAACTGGCAGAAGAAAAAGGATATTGGGAAAACCTGCTCTCAGGCCCATCTGCATGTTGCACAGTCTCCTTTTTTGGTTACATTTTTGGGGATTTTCTTACTTTCCTTATTGCTTAATCGTCAGGCCAGTAACTATCCAGTCGAAGTACCACTCTGCTCCAAGCAAGAGGCTTCTGTAAGCAGGAGGAGTTTAGCTTGGTACAAGACTAAGGATAAATAGGTAGTGTTCAGCTGGCACTGTGTTTCACAGCACTCCTTCCCCAGCTGCAGAAGCACAGCTGCTGTGGGAGCTGGGGCAAGGCCAAGGTCATGCAGCTTTCTCAAATCCTGCAGTTCATCTTTGTTCAGGCTCTCATATCCTATTAGAACTAATCTTGGGTTCTTCCCATGACAGTTTACCCTAGATTAGCAAAGCCTGTTGTAAAACATCAGATTTTAACAGGACCTCATTGAAAATGCTTGCGAAAATTCTGCTTGATACGGGATGATTGAGTGCTGGAAAGCTGAAACCATGAGCTTCCTGAACAGTTTTAGTCCACACAAGTCACCACATCCCTGAACACTGAATGAATCCAGTGCAGTAGAGGCCAGCAGTAACAATGTTTCAATGCTTAAAAACAATAATCATTGTGAAGTATTGGCTATAACAAGCCTTCTGAAGCTTAAGGAAAGGCTCCTAAGAAAGAGCAATCCACAACTTCAAAAATAAGTGGCATCCATAGTTACAGGCACTAAAGGTCACTTAGTGAAGTGCAAGAGGAATCCATGGTTTTACCCAAAATTTAAGCAGTGCTTCTTAATAGAGAACACAACAGTGAAATTAGAGCAGACACTCTAAAAGCAACAGGGCAAAACTCAAGAATTTTCCAGAGAAACTTTTCAAGCTGAAATGGAAGCGTTAACCTAAAATTATGAGACAGCAAACAAAAATAACTCCAGACTACCAGAAAAGACCTTCTTGAAACATAAAATCCTCCACAGCATAATATTGTTGCAGAGCTTTATGTAGTAGCTCATGGACACACTTTGTCTAGGAAAAACACACATCGCCTCCTTCTGACCTGCAAGTAGAGGCACCAGGCATTACCAACCAGCACCATCAGCTGGTCTGACCTGTTGGGCATCTGGCCAGCACCAAGACTCTGCCTGAACATGAACTGATAAGATTAGAAACAAGGAATACAGTGTTCTGTTACAGCCCATACACAATGCTTATTCCTGTGTCCCTGCACCAACATTCCCTGCAAACAAAGTTCAGTGTCTCTGCCAAACCCCAGTCGAGAGCAGAAAACAACTGTCGTAGCTTCGGAGTACCCAATCAGTGCTTTTTAATCTCTCCAAATCCCAACCTCTCTAGTAATAACTGAGTTTGTAGGGCAGTTTCCCTCTGAAGATTGTGAAGCTCAAAAGGGTGGGTGGATGCTACTGAGGCAAGCTTTTTGCTGTGAAATATGAAGGTCCGAAAATTCATTGTAGCTCACCAGGGATCAGTGGTCACATTCTGCACAGAACCATGCTCCCTCTTTCTTCTCAGCCTTAAAACTACAGCAACAGCATCTTCTCAAGCAGCAAACAGTAGAGATTTAGGGGAGGTGGACCAAAATTGCCAAAACTGAAACACACACAAGATCTTAGATGTGCCTGTGTTGTGCACATCTGCCAATCTCTCTTTGAGTAACCAGCTACCAAACACCGAATACTGTCATACACTAAACATTAGCAGCATTTGCCATGAATCATTCAGAGGAGTGATGTGCAGGGATTAAACTTAGCATTCATTTCTGACAGCAAGAGGAGTCCCAAAGAGGTTTGCCACACTGATACAAACTAAGAAAATGGTTGGTTCTAGCAGCACAAAGGCCCTTCCATTACAAGAGCCATTTCCATGTGTGATTGAGACTAATCCAGACGGAAAAGTTCACTGTCTGCCAACACTGGTACCCTTTGTCCACATCAGACCCACCATGTATTTTTCTGGCTTGCAGGTAAGAGTTAACAGTATCATCCAAAGACAGACAAAAATATTCCATTTCTGAAAAACATAAAGGACATGAAGATGACACCTGCAAATGGTGGGTTTTCTATAAAGTGTAGGAGCTCAGTGAATGCTGAATTTTTCTAACTCAGCCCCTCAGCAATCCCCTTTCCCATACTCACTCAATTTTGTAGGATGGCTTTAATTGCTGGGATTTTAAATACCCCTAGCTATATTTTTTGCAATACCCTTTAGTATGATCCATAATATCCTGTGTTGAAACACAATTTTAGCCATCAGCCAGAAAATAAACAAACATCAGGGACTTTGACATGTGGGATATCAGTCCCATTTGGGTGGCTTTATGACAAAGTTCAGGCACTGGCTGGCCAAACTACAGTACCAGAAGTAAATAAATCAGGAAGACATAAACAACGGTAAGGTAAATTCATGGGCCTGTGCACACAATGCACTGCTGATATAAGCATCACTGCTATTAGTGCAGATCTAATCATTAAAAGGTCAATTCAAAGAGCCTCTCTGCCCAGCACAAAGCATGTTTCCTATGCAACTACTGCTTAGAATGGACATAAATGCGTATAAAAGCCAGTCTCCAATCCGCTTCCTATTGCATAACCCTGAGTGGGATTTTCACCTGACAGACAATGTATCCGAGAAGGAAATACAGCCCTGGGAAAATACTGCAAAGTTTACTCCACTTTCAATCCAATGCCACCTCAGAAACTTACAGTGTAGGATGACACAGAAGTGCCATAAGAAATAATAACTCATCTGTTTTCGAGAATTTCCACAAGCAGACCAACCAAAAAGCCTCAATAGCAGATTGGCACTGCTCCCTCTGCTTGCAGAATTCCTGTGAAGCCACAGGGAGTAACTTTTCTCATGGTTAACAAATGGCAACCTTCCACCTCAAACAGAGAAATAGCTCAGCAAAGCAGATACTTGAGAGAAGTATCCAGTTCAACACAGGGAAGTGCAGCCCATCCAGTATCTCACTCAAACATGGTGACATATCATTTTCCTTATGCTCACATCTTGCTCTCTTCCATTACCTATCCCCTGCCTGATAAAGCATCACTTTGGCCATGTTCTCTTTTCTAGGAAGAAAAACCCTGGAAAAAAACCCCAAGAGATGTGTTTTGCTTTTATAGGTTGTTTCTTTACATGCAAATATTCATAGAATCATGTAATCATTAGGGATCAGAAGGGACCTCAAAAGATCATCTAGTCCAATCCCCATGACACAGCAGAATCACCTAGACCAATTCACACAGGAACACATCCAGGCGGTTCTTAAATGTCTCCAGGGAAGGAGACTTCACAACTCCCCTGGGCAGCCTGTTCCAATGCTACGGCACCCTCACTGGGAAGAAGTTCCTTATGATACTGATATGAAACCTCCTTTGTTCCGGATTGCACCCATTGCTCCTTATCCTATTACCAGAAGACCGTGAGAAGAGCCTGGCTCCATCCTCCTGACACCCAACCCTCACATATTTGTAGACATTAATGAGGTCACCCCTCCTCTTCTCCAAGCTAAAGACACCCAGCTCCTTCAGCTTTTTCTCATGTGGGAAATATTGTTCCCAGTTTGTATGACAAGCAAGAAAGCAATAAGACCCACACCAGGAGCAGAAGACACATGGTTTGGAAGGAAATTATTTAAGGCTTAAATGCATTTTGCAGGTATTACATCTTGAGAACTTCTGAAAAAATCCTAAATTCTAAATTGCAATAATTGTTTAAAAAATAATCAAAAGCTCAAACCTCACACTCAGTAAAGAAGGCATGTTTACCGTATTGCCTCAGCAATCTAAAGGAGCCATGTGCTTTGACAGAACCTGAATTCCCTAGACAGTTCAACAGTGGTAATGGAAACAGAGGAGCCAATAAATTATAACCTTGTATGTAGTGAGCCTACCATTATAAACCACTCTTAGCCTCCTGGTTTATCCTCTGGGGGGAACCTCTCTAACAGTTGCCAGATTTCCTTTCCCTTATTCTTCCAACTTGCTCTTTCAGCTGTAGAGCTCTTTTATAACATCTAACGTTCTGCATTTACACAGTATTATTAATGTGAACATCCCAAACTATGACATACCATTTAGAAACAGATTTGCTTTTTTACAGGCTGAAACAGAGGTACTTGAAGCCTAACAGGCTTACCAACTAGTTACCACATATCTGTATCATCTCAAATATTCTTCAAGCATAGGAAAATACCGCTTCCAGATCTTATGCACTGAAGATGTACACCACATATCTTAAAGCACCTACAGCATTTCAGAAGCATTTCTGAACAATGGTTCAGAAACTACCTTAGGAGCAGCCCCAGTGCTGCTTGTCTCAGCCCAGTTCATTCCCAGTCCAGCCCCTGCCGCAGTGGCTTTCAGCACTCTGGGTAGACCGAGTGTGCAACAAACTATGAGAAAACAAGGACTAAAAGACCAGATAAAGAAATAACGCTCCAGAGTTTTACCAAAGTGATAAACAATATTCATTGATTTTAGAAAATTCTGCCTAAGCAAAGAAGACTTTCCCAACATATAAAGTGTAGAAGCAAAGCAAAGGCGTAACAGCAACACAGAAGCTGTCCATGCTCTGCCTTCTAAAGTTAATTAAAACTTTTAAAGAAACAGATCCCTGGTGTGATCCTAACATATCAGTCCAATGATCTGGGCAAGACTGAAGACTGATAGAAGTGACTTTGGCTCTCTGCCATTACATTTCACAATTAGTATTTTCATTCCTAACAAAAAAAAGCCGATAATGGTATGCCCCATGTTATATACTACATTAACTAAAGTGAAAGGTATTACTTAGTAATTTGCATTTAAGCCTCAAGCAGCAAATTTACAACAAATTCTGAACATTATTTTCTTTAAGGTCTGTATCATAAAGAATCACTTCACTTCTCCAGGGGAGCTAAGCTACCAAGGACCAACATAAAAAGAAAAGGGATCCCACTATGCTCTTCAATGTCAGCCACAAAAGCCTAGTTTTAGGCTAGTTGCTACCGTCTGTTGTTTAATACAGAGAAAGATGCTATACTGTTGTCTCCAGGATAGTTCCACAATCGGCAGTATCAGCAGCTCAAAGGGGGATTATTGTCCCCTGCTGCTTTTTTTAAAAGCAGATTAGTTCAGACTTTTTTTTCCTTTCAATGAATCTTGTAAGTATCAGGCTCACTGCCTTGATTTTCTGGATAAAATTGTAGGGTCAGTCAAAAGGCTAACCAAACAGTTTCACAGACCCACTCTGCCCCAGCAGACCCACTGCCCCAGAACCACCGTTAGCCCCAGCAAGAGGGAAAAAAAGTTGCGGGTGCTACCTATGAAAGCCAAAAGGTGATTCTCAGGTCATGTGTGGCTTTGCTTTCTATCAAGCTCAGGTGGGTGACAACCCACACTGAAACATACAACAGAACTGAAGATGCTCACCAAAGTCAGAAAATTATAGAATGTGATGTGGTTTTATTTGCTATGTGTTATGTGCAATAACAGGGAAGTAAATTCTTAAAAATCTGTCAGTTTATGGTAAAACAATGAAAGTTCAACTTCACCAAAAATTTGCATTAAGATCTGAAATATCTTTCCCCTTCAAGCTTTTCCTTATACACACAGCCCCCTGTAACAACCTAGTTAGGATAGAATTTAAATACATGAGAATCAGTGATTGTCTTCTTGCTGAATGGTCACAAAAGCTTGGCCAGGGTGTGAGAGCCTGGTCCGCAGCATGAAACCCACAGGTGCAATAAGACTTCCATTCAGACCCTACCTCCTGTAGAAGATTACTATCTGGACATCAAACTAGACTGTGAGAATTACCTAAGGAACACAAACTTTCCTTTCTGTAATGCTGATACTCAAACTGAGAGGAGTTGTCTCTTATGACAAAACCACAACTCTTAGTTGAAAAACAAATAAGCTGAAAAGCAGAAGGCCAAACCCCATTGCCCTTTTTCTTCTTTAAATTTGACAGATCATTATTAAATACCTGAACATCACTGTAGTCTATATGTCTCAGTAATAAAGGACCTGCCCTTACAGAAATGTTGCCAAGCATTAGACTCCAAGGTTAAATTTTATGGAGCTATGTATGGCATTTACCGTAATTTCCTGTAGGAAAAACTTCAAAATACAGGTACAGTACACCATAAAACGGTACAGTATCTCATAAAAAAACTGGAAATCAATTCACTGAAACATTTGCTATAGTGATATAACTTCACAAGAAATCTCCACATGGATCTTTCAAAATCAAATGCCTGTACACTAAAATAAGGATCAAGTATTTTTCATAAAAGATCAAAGCCAATTAAAGATATCCTATATATATGTATACATTACATTGGAAATACTAAATTCACAGTCTTTAGAGCCTGTCCATCCCAAAGACTGCAAAGAGGGGTGTACAGAAAATGTTATCACGCCGAATTACCCACTGATACAGAACGGTGGAAGAAACTGGTCGTATCCCCTCTGAGTCAATGAAACCCTCGACATTGATTTCAAAAGCAGCGAGTTTGAGTACTCGATCGCCGTTTTAAAACAAATAAAGGCGTATGTTGCAGCAACTCTCCTTCAATAAATCACACACCTTACACACAACAATGACATTACGTTCACTTGGGAGGAGAAACTTCTGCTTCAAACCTCACCCAGCTCTGGCTGTCAGAAAGGCTGCCCCGGGAGCAGAGGGGAATACTGGGGGGTGGGATAAAAGCTCCAGCTACCGGACAGCCCCAGTGTTTTCAGCGGGTTATCTCTGCATGCAGCACTGGAGCCAGTGCATCTGATCGACACCTGGCAGGCACCGGCAACGCCGAATAAAGGCGCTTCCCAGGCACTTTTTGGTTCTTATACTCCCTAAGCCACGTCCCGCTATGCTACACCGGGAGCTGTACAAGCCCCCGCAGGGTGTCCTAGGCCCGTCCCGCCGCAGTATTCGGAGAACACCCAGCCGAGCCTCCTCTCGTCCTCATCTTTACACCACATGAAAGCCCTGCGCCCCTGTGCCCCGCCTTGGCACAGAATCCATCGCCCTGTCGAGACGGGACGGCCCACCGGCAAACCAGGATGCCCCACGGGGCCGCGCACACGCCCGGCCGTGCTCTCCCGGCTCCGCCGCAGCCCCAGCCAGTCCCGTCCCGGTCCCGGTACCCACCTTTCCCAGCAACGCGGTGCGGCTGGCGGCAGCCAGTTCCCGCAGGCTGGCGGCGGCCGAGGCAGCGGCGACAGGGCTGGGGGAGACGGCGGCAGGCTGGGGGTACGTGGGGGCCGTGGCG
>VZRI01006734.1:79570-119445 GCA_013397515.1 Upupa epops
CTCTAAAACAAAACATATATATAATTCTTGGGAATAAAAGAAAGGAGAGATGGTACAAAAATGTGGTTTTCCTAACTTAGAACACCCATGCTGGACGAAGGAAGTAGTAGAAGATAACAGTGTGCGATGAACTGACCACTGTTCCCCAACTGTGGGGGAATTAAGTAGATAAAATTAGGCATAAAGCTAAGCCCAGGAAGAATGAAAAGTGTGGGGAAATTGTTTTTAAGATTTGGCTTTATTTCTCATTACCCTGCTCTGATTTGACTGATAATAAATGAAATTAATTTTTCCCAAGTAGACGCTGAGGCAAAACTCCCTGATGGAAACTGCTGAGCAATCTTGCTGTCCTTAACTCAACCCATGAGATTTTTGTTATTTTTTCTGTATCCTGCCCCTCTGAGGAAAGGAATAACAGATTTTATTTGGTGAGCCTGGGATGCAGCCAAGCTCAGTCCACCACAGTCTCTTCTTGTACTTCTCCGAGTTATACTGTGGTCATTTTTAAAGGCCCACTTGCCAGTAAACTTACAATTGACATCTGCCTTTCTTGGATTTGTGGGCCTTCATAGACACTGGACAGTGTTGAGCTGGGAATGATTAGTATTTCCAGTTTTAGTCAGGGTTACAGCAGACAACCAAGAAAAACAATTTAATAGTATCTGCATGTATCTGCACACTACTGTATAGGCACAGCAATTGTGTTTGTGTCCCTAGTTCTGTGGTAGTATCCAGCTGGCTTCTCACTTCTGCAAGGGAAAACTCAAGCACTCTCCTCCCCAGCAGAGCTTGAACCATCATGGTATTAGTGTTTTCCTCAAACTTTAACCAGCACACCCAGCCAGCAAGGAACTGCTGCTGCACTATCAGTTAGTTTGTGCATGAGCGAGTCGACAAGCCATCTGAAGCTAAAACATTAAAAAATACTGTGCACTGTAGGATTCTTCCTTTCTGTATCACACTTTTTACTTAATAAATGGGGTTTATTTAGAAAGAAGAAATAACTTTTGTTTTCTTGCATGTGGTTCAGTAATAACTTTGAATTTATTTGTAAAAGTTTGGAAGAATGAGGATTAATTACCATATGTAAGAGAGAACACATGTTCTTTCAATCAGCATTGACTTCTCTAAATCAGAAAGGAAAACCAGCAACTAACAATGCTGCCAAAATAAATGTTTCATGGAGCACAGGGTTGTAATTTACCCTCTAATGAGGCATACCATCTCTAGGAACAAAACGGGTTCCATCTCTGCAAAGAGGCATGTATTTAGAAACAGACAGATGAAATACACAGAGAAATCTTCATAGTTTCAAGCTACAGATAATACAAGTGGGGAATAACTGAATAGACTTTATTAATATTCAAACAAGCAGCTGTCAGCACTTCATCCCAGGACAAGCTGAACCTCCTTACACAGCTTTTACTACTGTAATAGTTGGGTTCACTTGGCAGTAGATTGGAAAACATGCAATATTAGTGAATCTTCCCTTCTCCTTGCATACCATTTAATCTGTCCTGAAGTGAAAACCATTTACTACATATGCAATACTACACTCCCTAGAGGCTTCAGGTTCAAAAGGGATGTTTCAATTTTGTTTCTTAGCAACATATATCCAGTGAACGTGAAACACTATGCAAACTGTAATGTGTGTGCTGTTAATCTATAATGTAGAACTCTTCCAGTGCTCAGGAAATGCTCTGCTATGGGATCTTTACAATGTCTTTTAGAATCAGACACACACATTTTTTGGTTTCCCATGCTGGATTACCTGCTATGGACTATATTTCTGAAGACACTATAATGAGTTGATAAATAATAAATAAAGAAGTTCTACTCTAATAAGGACACACTTGCCAGTAATATAGTGTTGCCTGTTACACAGGAACAAATCTTTTGATATTTCATTCATAGGCATTATTTGGGCATCCTGCCAGGACTTGAATTCTACAGTATTGGCCAGCCTCCAGTCCAGGTCTAAAAGGATTTGTACAACACTTATTTCTTAGAAAGACAGTAGGCATGGCTCAACACTTTCTTCTTCCTGCACCAATGGCTGACTTAATGTGACCAAAACCAGTTTTGTGGTTTCTCATTTTAATGGCACATGAGGGAAGAGGAGAAGCCATCCAGGACTCCAAAGGCACATAAAGGAATATGCCTACAGAAGAGCTTTCAGAAATTTCACTCACTGCATCTATAGGTCTTCCCCTCCATCCTTTGGCATAACTCTTTCCCCAGTGCTTACAAGAGAAATAGCAACATGATATTAGGTTCTTCCTGTGCTATTTATCCTTGTCTCTTGTAATACTCTTGATAGGGAGACTCTTAAATGTTTTTTTGTCTCAACATGGTCATTATCAGGACAGCATGACCTCATCAGACATGGTCCCAAGGCTGGATGATATGCTGTCTTGGAATCCACATGGCTGTGTCAAGGAAAATTGACTACCCCAGCCCTCCCTAACACCAATCAAGAACTGCTCATTATAAGGTCATTATAATACCAAAACACACCTCCTGGCCAAAAGATATCCGCCTCCAGGGAAAGAACACCCTCAGACACTTCTTTCTGGATGTGGAAGAGTAGCCTAAGGAGATAAAGGTGTAAAGGTGGGCAGCAACACACACACACACCTCCCTTTCCCCCCTTTCCCTTTGCTTTCTATCACCGTTTCTTTCTATCATGTATTGGTAAACAATAAAGTTGTGTTGACACAACTGGTATGCTTGCCTTGTATTTTGCACTTCAAGATTAAATAGAAGAACTTGCATAGGCTCACCTAAGCACAGCCCCTGACACCTATATGTGTTCATCTTATCAGAAATTACTCATCTTTAGAAAAACCTGTAGTACTTGTACTGTGTAAGTTCTTGGTTATAACAGTTTCAACACATGAACACTCTGTTTTCAATTTGTAAATACTAGAAAGGTGGAATACCAAATTCACAATATAAAGACATGCTGTTTTATTTCCTTATGCAGTACGTAAGACAAAAGAAAATAGCATCAATGGTGTCCTGTCTTCCTCTATCTGGGAAATATTCAATCCAAGAACTTCTGGCAGTTTTCCACAAATACCATTTCTCTTCCCAGGGACCTTGTGCTGATCTTACACGTCATATTTCCTATGTTAGTAACTTCTTCAGACTAACGTGTTTGTTTTCTGGCAGTTTGAGCTGAAAAAAAAACAGCCTGGGAAAACGGGTTGGAGGGGAGGCCCATAAGTATCTAGCACCATGGATATAGTTTATGAATTATTTTAGACTGAAGGCAGCTAAGGAAAAACAATACCACAGAGCAACAGCAGGTGGAACCAGGAAGAGAGGAAAAAGAGCTCTCTATAGGGAGCTTCTTTGCCAAAGAAGTCTGAGGGATACTTCTCGGAATAAATATATTCTCTAAATGCAGTCTTGGTAGAAAATGACTTATTTACTTATATGTCACTAATTGTCAACTTTTCTGGATGCACACAAAATTTAACAGGCTGACTGGCTTTTTAAAGCAAACAAGGAAAGTTCTACTCAGAAACCATGAATATGAGAAATGAGCCTAGTAGGATAACTCAGCTTGACACCTTGGATGCAAAATTTGGTGGCAAGACATAAATCGTACTCACAATTTAACTACGTGGGCTCTTTTTTAGAAAAGCTGAATACTTAAAAGTTCTTGCTGAGGTCAACTGAAAGTTGTGGTTGCTGCCTGCCTTTGTAAATGAGGCTATAAAAGCCAACAAGCTCTGTCAGAATAGTGATGGAAATGAATCACATTCACATGCTAAAAGGGCACCATTTCTCTTGCAGAAATAGTAGAGCTGACTTGAACCATCGCAATAACATAAAAGAATAAGGGGTTTCTTCCCTGATAGAGACCAATACATTACACGTCCCTGTGGATAAATTGCTACCCCCTGATTTTCACTTAGTCCCTTAATAGGAAATCACCCTCAGGTGTATTGAAATGCTGCCTACACATTTTGCGGAGAGCAGTGCTGAAGATCATCCCGAAGTGAAGTTTGGCAGCAGCATCTGCTTCGTGCCTCTTAGGTAACTGTCAAAGGAGAAGGTGCTCTGTGGTAGAAGCTCCAAATCATCTCTGTCAGTAAACAGGACGGATGAACACCCTTTATAGAAAAATTAAAATAGGAAGTATATCAAATTTTTTTGTCTTTAGCCTTTGCTTCTACAGAAAACACAAGTGCAGGATCCTGATATTTGTAGGATTTAGCAAAACGGACAATAAAATCTTCCACTGCTGTTGATAGGCTCTCTGTACCTATTTTTTTAACTTTGTATTAGTTTGTATATCCATTTACATATCACTGTTAGGCTTTGAGTGTCTTCCCAAGTTGAAATATTGAAATTTGTTTACCATGAAGTGCTCCAGGATACATTGGGAGAGCTGGGGACTTTTATATGTCAGTGCATCGTGCTCACTGATAGAACAACCTTGAAAATTCTGTTTCTCTTTAATTAGAAGTATTTACTGGAGAAATTATGTAAAAAATGCATCCATCACTTCTAATACAGTAACTGATCAAGTATTCAGTGTCCAGCATTCAAGGTGATTTTCTACAGGTGACATTGACATGGT
Source organism: Upupa epops (assembly GCA_013397515.1). Taxonomy (NCBI): domain Eukaryota; kingdom Metazoa; phylum Chordata; class Aves; order Bucerotiformes; family Upupidae; genus Upupa; species Upupa epops. Next base: position 84,165 of record VZRI01006734.1, read on the forward strand.
GGTGTTCACAATTTCTGGATACAGAAAAGCAGTGATTCCTACTAGGTTTTCTGTATGTGTACCCTCTTATAAATCAGCTTGCACTCTTCACATGCTTCTCTGGGTTTACTTCCCTCATAAGCATTACAATCAGAGCATTTATTTGCTAGACCACTTACAGAAAGGGAAAACAAAAAGATCTTGAATATAACCAAAGCACATTTCCCTTCATTTGCAGAAATGCTCACTACGTACCCAGGCTTCTATTTACAAAAAATGTACAAATGTTTCTTTCTACTATGTTAATCTTCCCCATTTTATTTCCCATCTGAGAAGCCAAATTATAGTAGTTTATAACTGGAAAGCCAGTTAGTAATGTCCTATCCCTTCTGTAATATTTCATCCTTGTGCAAAAAAATGGCAACATGGCCCAGCAGATCAGTATTTATACCTCATTTGTAGAGTGTAAATTATATAGTCCAGGGTATTGCACATTATGTTTTCCACCCCATAATTTAAACTGAACACAATCAATAAAATTACAGACTCTATGATGTTGCCTTTCCTGACCACTTTTGCATGTTGTCGGTGCTACAATGTGTTGTAAAAATCTGCACTGGAAGGAAACACCAGCGCAAAAACGCAATAAAATTGAGATGAGGTTTTCTTTCCCCCAGAGAAATTATAAGATAAGCTGTTTTCTCAAAAATTTTGTCTGAGAACTCACCTCTACTGGGCTGATGTGGGACATAGCAGCATTTATAACAATAGTTTACAATAAGTATGCAAGTAATAGCATCCAATAAATATTACTAGAAAACTAGAACAGTTTGGTCAAAATCAGGCTGCTATTTAGGAGCAACAGCAACACTTTAGTTTTTTAGGAAATCACACACAAATAGTAGAAAAGCAATGTAATGTGACCTCTAACAGTGGGGCTGAGACTGATTTAATCACTTCATGTTGCCTGTTCATGAAAATGGATCAGGCAAGCCCCTTAATGTTAACACTATGGGCCAAACTGCTATAAATATTTCTGACAAAATGAGCTGGGAAGAGATAAAGCTTTCCTGCTTCTGGCTTTTACTTTGATCTCAATATGCTAACAAATGTTAATAATATGCTACAATGCAGAGCTTGGAGTGTCCCTTCACCTCTCTAGCAGATAGGAGTTTTTGTACCCCATTTTCATTTCATAGGCATGTAACTGTCCTGCATAGCAAAACTGTAACTGAAAAGGGGTATTTAGAAGAATTGGATGCCAAGAAAAATCAGAAAGAATTAAGGCCAGAACCAGTGACATTTGCTTTGGGTAAATCAACTGCTTAACACTCCTTTGGAAGCATATTCCTGCCAAAGATGCTGTGGACACCTATGGAACTTGTTCCCACAACAGTGAACAAGAGGATTATTTCACCACATGTGCTCAACAACTTGAATATATTCCTTGCTATGGAGGAGGTGGTCCAGCATTCTGTTTGCCTACGTATCAAGGCAAGCAGCTGGTTCTGGCAGAATCTGCCTGGCTCTGAGACAGACTTCCCCCACAACACACACATAAACACATACACATTTAGACCTGCTTTCAGTTATTTCTCTGTTGCCCTTCTTAAACACATCCTTCAGACCACCTGTACAACCTCATCTACCACTACTCTCACGACTAAGACCCCAAGTGTGTGCTCCAAGAGTAACTCATCATAACTGTCCTGTAGTAGCATCTGCTCCATAAATGTCAACTGACAGATTGATTTGTAGAATTCATCCACAAGGAATTTGGTGCACATCAGCTCCTTCATCTTGGTAGTGCTACAGAGCCATTGGTGTAGCAGTGGTTGACTGAAAAGCACATTTTCAGTGCTTATTTCTATGCATTCATAATACCTAATGGAATTACACACAGAGATAATAATAATGCAGTAGAGTTTCTGAAAAAAAAACATATATTCACCCCAGTATTACGTTCAATAGAATGAGCTGCCTCAGAAAACAAGTAGAAGGCATTTGCAGACTTACAAGAGCTGTGTGCCACTTGCTAAAAGAGAGATCAGAAAAGGTTTTAGCGTAAACAACTCTCCAAAATAAAGAAGAGAGGAGTTCTTTAAAACATTGCATAATAAGGATCCACCATCACAGGGAGAGGCTGTACCAGCTTTATTATTTGACTCCTCAAAGCAAAGTTTGCCAGGTTTTTTACAAGGCAGACAAAAGGAGAGGAGCATCTACTGGGGAGAAGAGCCCAGTCCAAGTGCGATCTCTTTCCACAGCCCTAACAAAGCAGCCAGAGACATAGTTGTAGGTACTGCTCTGTCCAAAGTGATTCATTAGTAAGTCTCAGTGCAAAGAATGGGGCAAATAGGGGTGTCAGAGCTCAGATACACCATATTCAGGAAAATACATGATGCAACCACCAGTGCAAAAAACAGCAGGTGTCATAGTTGTGATGGTTTGCTTTGTCTCGCACACACCTGGGTTTCAGAGTCTAGTTGCTCTCAGCAAGGGGATATGAGCACATTTGTCAACAGATCGCAGGGCTACATACAGGCAGGGTTATGTCCTGGTTAGCAATCCCCCATACAGAGAGAACTAAGTTTCCCAGGAGGCTGAAAGTTTCCTTTAAGAACAGGTTAGACAAATATCTGTCAGGAATGGCACAGTGATAGACCTGATCACCTCCCAAATAGCCTGGTATTATTTTCTGTAGTTTCAGTGCTAATACTCAGATAACTAATGCAGTGGTAGAATGAAAATAATTTTTCATGTCCACAGTTCTGTGGAAAATACTAGGAAAATAGACTGAGGTTTTCCAAAGGAATGCTTCCTAGAGAAAATACTAAGAAACTACTGGAGAGTCCAGTAGAGGGCTGCAAAGAAGATTTAGGGACTGGAGATACCTTTTACAAGGAAAGGCTGAGAGACCTATGTCTGTTTAGCCTGGAGAAGACTGAGACTGGCCTTTATCAATGCTTACAAATATGTAAAGGGCAGATGTCAAGAGGACAGAGCCAGACTCTTGTCAGTAGTGCCCAGTGACAGGAAGGAGGCAACAGGCACAAACTCAAACATAGGAAGTTCCATCTGAAGATCAGGAAAGTCTTCTTTACTTTGAGGGTGGCAGAGCTCTGGATGAAGATGCTCAGAAAGACTGTGGAATCCCTTTCTTTAAAGGCTTTCAAAATCCACTTGAACATGATTCTGTGCAGCCTGCTGTAGTTAAACTTGCTACAGAAGGATTGTACTAACTGATCACCAGAGGTCCCTTTCAGCCACTACCATTCGGTGATTCTGTGATTCCATGAAACAAGGGTGATTTTACACCACAAGAACAAAAATACAAACAGAAAATACAATGTTGTACCATTGCAATGTGTTTAAGGGACCTGTTCACTGCACAAGTAAATCGAGGATATTGTGTGCTCTCCATCAAAAGGACGGAAAAAGCCCACCAATATTTGTGAATTAGTGCATTTTCTCCAGTCATGTAACTACAGAAGGTTTTAGAAAATTTCTAGCTGCATTATGTTGTCACTTAATATTCATCAATATGTTTTATCTTGTGCAAAAATACAATTTTGCTTCGAGAGGGGAAAAAAGGCTTTTGTGAAAGGAAGAGGAAAATGAAGTAATTACGGTTGATAGACAGGACTCTCTTCTTCATGGTTGAAAAGTTGGGAGAAAAAGCCATTTCATAATACCAGCAAATGTTACTTCCTTTGGGCATCATTTTGAGTCAAGAGAGTTAAATTCCAGGAGTATTTTTTTCCTGGGAAATTAAGTCTCTTTCTGATATGGTGCTAGTGACAATAGTGAGACTGAAGAGAAGTGTTTTCCTCGGATAACAGCCCAGCAGCCTTGAGTCAGACTGATATTTTTAACAGACCCTCAAACGAACTCCATGGAAATTGCTCTGGAAATTGCAAACTTCCAACGTTGTCAATGCTCAGAGTGCTTGAGAGATGGGCACAGTCTACGTCTGAAGGCCAGTTTCCTTATAATGCCAGCAAAGCAGTATTTATGCCTTCACTGTCTGCTTCTTAAGGTAACAAAAGGCCACCATACAAATAGGCTTGTGAAAAAGATTACTGAATGAACTGAGACCAGCACCCTGCTCTGGCATTAGTTCTTGATCTATGCCCCTGACGGTGTTTCTATCTGCTCCTCACTGACATTTGTACAGGTGAAGGTGGAGGAACACTGCATTGGAGGTGATCTGCTGGGTTATTGGATCCATCCCCATTTTGTGCAACAGAGTCTTTGGTCAAAGAGCCATTTCCCCTGCCGCTCACACACAAGTGTTCATCTACAAGCTTGAGATTTGTAGGAAAAGATCTACTGTGGTACCTTTGATGCAGCAGAGGAGAAATAATGAGAAACTGGGAATATTTCTGCTTCACATAGTCACAAGGTATCTGGTGGATCCTTTAAGGTAGATCATGGCCTGTATTGTGAATGAAAGACATACTCTGAACCTCTCTACCATTGTTCAGCAGGATACCACCTTTCTGACTCCAGATGACAAACTTCCTTAGCTCTAAGTATGTGAAATGGACACACTATGTCTGCCTTAACAAGTAACAAACTTAACAGACATGGATATGTAGAGTAAAAGTGTTGGTGCTGAGGTCCCATCATTGACGGCATAATTTAGGGGATATAACTGCTAGTCTGACCCCAAGAACACAGGAGGGCATGATAGGTGTGGAACTGAGACACATCTCATTTAACTTCTTTCGGGAAACACCATTCAAACAGCTTTACCATGATGCAACCTATGTTGAAGTGAGTGGAGACCACCAGGACCACTACATTGAAACTACATTCCTTGCCTGTGTTAAAATGCTGATGTGGATCTACCTGCTCGTGACTCACCTGAGATTCTTAAGCCATCAAGAGCACCTGTCTGTGCCTTTCTATCCCCTCAGAGAAAAGTATGAGTGTCGTAAACAGCTGTTGACAAATCATGCATTTAAATGATAGAAAGGAGTCCCTCTTCATGCATTACAGCTGATCAGTGGACACCCAGAAGGGAATAGTATCAGGAGAAAGGATGGTGCAAAGCAGTAGTAGAATAGCATCAGCTCCTCCTGCAAGTATTGGTGTATCTCAGACCTCTTGTGTCACCAAAATTCTCTTTGCAGCTCTTGCTGTGAGAAGTGTCCAGGAAGGACATGGAATTCTTTGATGAAGAACAAACCTTAGAGCTGAGAATAGTTTTTAAAAAGCATTCAACTTGTAAGCCTTGACAAGAGCTTTTTACTTCAGACTCTGAGGACTCCTTCAGATGCAGAACTTCAGGGCTGACTCAGAGTCTGTGCAGGTCTATTTACTTCTATGTTTAGAGCAGAGAAATAGCCCAGGCATCTTTCAGAGATGTGCTTAGTGTCTGTCACTTACTGAGACCACAGCCTCATGAAGGCAACTTGCTTTGGACAGAGCTAACTCACACCCAGTCTGTGGACTGGAGCTTTGGAACAGCAGTCCCGTCTCTATGCCTGGCTTTTAGATGTTTATCATATCACACTTGATAGAATGAAAAGAATAGAAAATATTTAACTGTTCCATCTCTTTTCAAGTAGAATTCACCACTCTGATTACTGCTTAGGTATATATATCCTGCAGTGTAATGACACAGAAAAGCAGGCACAGAGCATGCTGCTGATGCAGAGTCTGCATGAGACAAATGTGTTTGTAAGGGGACTTCAGACTGATAGATGTTCAAGGAACTAACATATAAGAAATAAAAATGGCACCATTTCCACCCAAAACTCAAAAGGTACATATACATACAAGTTTTAGTGCTATTCTTACATTCAGTATTAGAAATCTTCCTTTATCCACACATTTATCGGCACCCATTTATCACCACAACTGACTGAAATGATCCTAATGATAAATGGCTTGTTACATAAAAAGCAATTGAAGGAGAATAAGTGACATAAAGAGTATTTTACTATTTAAATGATAATAACTCTCCTTTCCCATAAAGTTATTTCTTTCAGTAATCTATTCTGGCTTTAGTATCGCCTGAGCTATAATTAGTGACACTAATACATTCTTTTTGCTATTCAAATTTCACTCCACCTTTTTTCCCTAGCTGAGTATTTCATTTAGTAAAGGAGACTAAATTGCCATCCATACACGGAGGTTATGTAATTTAACAAGAAATCTTGCCATGGTTGTATGAGATCATAAAAAACATAATTATTGAAAGCTACTGATAAAATAAAATTAAAAAAAAAAACCAAAGAAAACAGACTTGTTGAAAGGCATGCTTCTGATGAGCATCTAGAAATTTCTGTTATTTTCTATTCAAAATCCTGCCATTCTCCTTTTCACACATACTTGTTACTCTAACAATTCTAGAGCTTGTCAAGAATAGAAGAATCTTATCATCAGAAGAATGTAAGATTTGTACACATGCTTTTATCATTCACAGGCCCATACAGACCAAATTGATGAACACATTGACCCATTTTTAAAACACTAACAGCTTTACATTACTTGGATCTATAGAATGTAGACAACGAAGATTTACTGAGGAGGATTAATTACACCTTGTTATCTGCAATGAACACCTTCCCAATTCATATTGTAAGAGCAGAAATTGAAAAGTAAAAAAATATAATCACTGAAGGAATGGTCTTCTGAGCATTAGCCCTAGTCTATGTCTACACAGGCAGAGCAGCCTTCTGGAGGTAGGGCCAGATCCAGCAAAGGATAAGAGTAGAGTCTTACATCTGGGCGAGAACAACCCCAGGTACCAGCAGAGGTCGGGGACTGACCTGTTGAAGAGCAGTGGAGGAGAAAGGGACCTGAGGGTTCTAGTGGACAGCAGGACAACTATAAGTCAGCAATGTGCTCTTGTGGCCAAGAGGGCCAACAGCATCCTGGGGGTGGCTCAGAAGGGGGGTGGCTAGCAGATCAAGGGAGGTCCTTCTCCCCATTTACTCTGCATTAGTGAGGCCTCATCTGGAGTATTGTGTCTGTTTCTGGGCCCCCCAGTTCCAGAAAGACACAAAGCTGCTGGAGGGTGTCCAGTGTAGAGCAACAAAGATGATGAAGGAAGTAGAACATCTCCCTGATGAGGAAAAGCTGAGGGAGCTGGGTCTCTTGAGCTTGGAGGAGGCTGAGGGGTGACCTCATTCATGTCTATAAATATGTGAGAGGTGGGTGTCAGGATGATGGAGCCAGGCTCTTCTCAAGGTCGCCTAGTAATAGGACAAGGGGCAATGGTTGCAAGCTGGAACAGAGGAGGTTCCATATAAATATCAGAAGGAACTTCTTCACAGTGAGGGTAACAGAGCACTGGAACAGGCTGCCCAGGGGGGCTGTGGAGTCTCCTTCTCCAGAGACATTCCAGACCCACTTGGATGTATTTCTGTGCAACTTGGTCTAGGTGATCCTGCTGTGTCAGGGGGATTGGACTAGATGACCTTTCAAGGTCCCTTCTGATTCCTAATGATTCTGTGAATCTATGAAATCCTTACTTAGACTACCCTCAGCAAATTATGTCACTATCTACTCTTCATATGTGATATATAATGCCAGTTTTACAAAAAAATTTTTAAAAAGTGTATTAAGACTCATAATGGACTTCATCTGCCTTTTAGTAACACCACATTTGGGAGATTATTATGAAAGGCCAAATCATGATTATGAATGGTTAAACATAGGAAGAAGCTGAAAGGCAGTAATCTAGATAATACAGGTATTGATTAAAGCAGAAAAAACCTGTTAACCTAGAGAAAATGGACTTGCAGGACCTCATCCTAGATTGTGTTTCATCCTGCTCAGATTCTACTAAAGCTGTGATATCAATGACTTACAGAAATATGTTGTTAGGTTATATTTTAGTCAGTTATCACAAAAAAACAACTTCAATGCTATTTCAGAACATGACTTGCATGTTTTCAAGGCCAGCTTTTGCACTAAATTTAAAAAATGTCAATGACCTTAGAAAGAGCTATGGAGAACATGGAACAACCATGCCAAAACAAAACAGTGCAAGTCAAGGCCAAAGACCTACCACACTAAGAAACCATGTGTCTTATGCTTTATACTCAATGCCAGAAGTACAGGTTTTTTTGTTTTAGTGGAAGGATTGAAGGTAAATAGCATGTGCTCTACTGAGAAATATCATATCCCTGCCAGTGCCACCATCCTTTGAGAAGGATATCATGTTGAGGTAAGGAGGGAGATTTTGTGCCTTCTCCTTGCACAGGAGACTGGTAAAGAATAATACACATTTGCTTCATATCCTACTGAGACAATTTCTGACTATCAGAAAAAGACACTCTATAAATACAGTTAGAGGCATTTTCTCTTAAATACGGTTGTAAAGAGAAATCTAGACTAACTAGAGACACAATGGAAGATGATAACACCTGGCACCACCTAGAGAAACCTATCTAACTTGATCTCCCAGCAGGTGAAATGCCATGTACTTAGTGCATGCTCTCTTGCTGTTATTGAACATCATGAACTTGCAGAGAGGAAGTGTTTTGTCTTCATCTTTCACAGTACAGTAATTCCAGTCAATTGGATTCTTAAAGCAGAGTTTACTTTCTAATAAGTGTGTTGTTATTTTCTCCTGACTTTTTTGTCTGTACTCATCAATGTGGAAGGTTAGGAACCCCAACTGTATTTTTACCAACAACTTTTAGGTAAAATGCTAAATGCAAAAGAGTGGTTTAATAAAACCAACGATGAATTTGCAGACAGTGAAACAACATACTCAGTTGAGGGGGAAAAAGGCAGCAAGACATTTTAATTCACCTCCCAAATGCCAGCAAAAAAACAAAACCACACAGAAGACATGCACACAGACATATGGAGCTTTGTCAAAGTATTCCTACAGAAACTGAGAAGAAAGTGTCCAGAAGGTCCATGTTGTAGGTAATTTTTGCTTCCCTCTGAAACTGCAGTGGCTGTCTGCCTCTCTAAACCTTGGTGTCTGCAGACATTTTAAGACTCTTGATCCTTGTAAATCTCCAAAGTTCAGAATGCACAGTCACCCAAACAAACAAGGAAGATTCCACAGGTCCAGGTGAGGCTTTCACTGCAAGTCTTGGAAGAAGCTGACATTCTTTTCTCAGTGGCAGTGACGCAGCTCCAAACACAGACAAAATTCGAGATGGAGGAGAAAGCAGAAGCTGCAAGAGAAACAGCAAGAAGCAGAGACAGAGGGGAAAGAGGGATGAATAGGAGGACAGAAAATTCTTCCAACTCTAAACCTTCCACAGAAAACACACAAACCTGCAGATTCTGCTTAGCTTTTAAACTGTGACATCAACTACATATGTGAATAAATACTCTGGGCTGAAGAGAGGAAACTGCAGCAACAACAATTTGCAGAATGCCACTGGGTTCAAAAATCTCCATCACTTTTTCCAAAGTCAGCAGACATGTCTTTAGATACAGGCCAAAACTGAAGGTGTATTGCAGGCTGCTCCAAAACCTTTGCTATATTCCAGGTTTAGAGTTAACACAAAGAGATGCATATGGGCTAAGCCATGCCAGGACAGAGTTGCCCTCACTGTGGAAGTCAAAGCATCTTCTCATGAGACTACCTCACTCAGCTAGCTATTGCACAGAGAAGACGGCAAACAATGTCTCCTCACTCAGAAAAAGTTCATTAAGCACAGTGGAGTCCAGCTAGGGTCAGGCATTTGGGTACTGTAGAGCAGTGTTCGGACTCCAATGCTAAAATGAAAGATGCAATGGTGCTAGTCTCTTCTGTGCCATACATAAAATAGTAAATAAGTTCCTGAGACCATCCTGCACAAAACAGGTTCACTCTTTGGTCTCTGATGGGAAATGTTAACATAAGCAAAGGGCTCTATAGGCCAAGGCAGACCTATAACACTTCTCTTCAGTCCCCCCACTTTCATAATTAAAAGTGAAGAAAGGATTTAGATTGCATTGAATGAACAGGCTCTGGGGAACAGATTCAATTTTTGAGTCATCACAGAAATTGTCAAAAATTCAATTACAGTGATGTAGACCTGACATACGTTGTATTATTATAGTATCCCAGAGAAGACCAATAATGTTTATTGTAAGGTCTTTGCAAGATTTCATCAGGACCATAATATAGACAAGTCTCATTATTTTACAAGTTTTGCAGCTGCTCTAACTTAATTTTAAGGGGTGCCATCATATAATTATCAAAGATGATTAAATTTTATGCCCCCGGATCTTGCAGGTTATGTCTACAGAAAAAGAGTTCAAACCTATTATATAGTAGCAAAGATATAATTAGACTCTGGAGAGTGAACAAATAAATCACACTAAGGGCAACATATCTACCTAAAGACCAGCACTTTTACAGCCAAAGTTAATGTTATAGGATTAAAAGACCAATTTAAAGTACTGCAAACTTGCAGGTGTTTCACAGAACCTTGACTTCTAGCTGCTCCATTTCTTTAGATACAAAACCTGTCCAAACTGACGTTTAATCTTTTCTACAAGTACATGGATCGCACGTTACATGTTTGGGCCAGCTTTTGTCTCCAGCACTTACTACGGAATTGCAAGTGCACAAGATTTATGTATATTTGAATTCACATTAAATTCACAAGGAAGAAGGAGAGAGAGAGAGAGGTGATGGGTTTATTTTGACTGGCCACAGGTGCTTACTGCCATCTGACATGCCCTCAATGTCTGGGCATCTGAATGGGACTGGCAGCTGAAACAAAAACTTGTGAGACAGGTCTGCTCCCTTGTGAAATAGTAGCTGAAGTCAGGGGGGCATGGTAGGATCTAAAATTACTGTAGATATCATTATATTTTAACAAGATTTTTTGTTTCCTGAAGGGCTTTTAGCTGCAGAGTTTGACATAGTGCCTGCTAAAGGAACCAGGTGTTTTGGTCACTGGGGTAGGTCCCATGTGGGTCAGTGATATAACTCAAGACTGCCTCTTGTGTGGTAAGGGAATTAACTAAGAATTGCTTGTTATAGTAGTCTCACCTTGAAAAAATGTGATGGGAGTAATGTTCAGGAAATTATGAGAACAAAGAGGAATGTACAGAGGCTGAAAAGACTAACCCACCAGTGAGTGGAGAGAAATCTAAGTGATGCTATTTGTCCTTTCTGCCTGTTTGAATATAAGAGACCAGCTGATGTCAATGAAAATCATACACTGAAAATTGAGGAAAATACCTTGTATTTGGAAAACTCATGCCATAATGATGAGTCCTTTAAGCCAAGTCGAAATATCCTTTCTGCTCAAGTTACCTATGTCTGCCAAAATTCCACTGCAGAAGGTGATTTACCACCAGATTGTAAAGTCTGACATTCCCTTTTTGACTGCCTGGCATAGCCCTGGGATGTAGAAGCACCTTCACAGCTACACAAGCCTGACCCAGGTCCTAGGCAGCTCTGATGGTTGGTTCAGATCAGGCTTCCTTTCACCAAACACATTTTTGTGGACAATCTTCTGTTGGTTCATAAATTTCCTCAGAGCAGCTGCACCTGCTGCATTTGTGGTGTGAGTAAGGGAAGGATATTTAGAGGTTTGGGGGACAATTCATGAAGCTTTATGGAAAGCATAGCTTTTGCAATGAAAGGTACATTTTATCATGAATTTAACAGAAGTAGAGATGATGCTGCTTGGATGATGTGTTTCTGAGAGTATTACTAAGTAGACATTGCTAGTTATATCCAGACTATTTACGTTTCAGCTTGTACTACAGTATAACTCCAATAAAGTAGAGATGTTAAAGTCAGTTCAAGCCATTTGCCCTGTAGGCTGGGATTTCTGGTGGTTTTATGTCTCAGAACACCACTTTTGCCTCTGCTACCAGATGCATAAAACATACAGCCATTCTGCTGTGAACACTTTAATGAAGCTGCCCAGGATTAATAACTCCCAGTGTCACTTCAGTACTCCCTCTTTTGACACTGGCTGTGGTCATTAGCAGAATGACTTTATTTGACCTCAGCTCTTCTCAGAGCCCTCTACACTGCTTCCTAAACCCATACCCCTCCCCACTTCACCACCTCACACAATAGTGAATACCTGCATTTGATGATTTCTCCCCATGTCATCTCCACTAAAATTTCGTTCAGTCTCTATCTTTCTTGCCAGCTCCCATACCCAGATTCCCTCTCCCTTTTTGGTCTCTAATATTTCCCTGCCAGATTTTTCTCCAAATATACTTTGCATTCCCTTTCTCATTCTGAATTTAAGTCATCCTTTTTCTAGGCTTCCTGAGCATTGTCAAAGTTGTTGAAATGACTGATTGTGGTCATCTAGAGTCAGGACACTCTCATTCTTATCACCTACACATAGAATAGAATTTTAAATGTGGTGCCCTGGAGATGATAAAAATGCCTACTTTAGTAGACTAAAGAAAGTGTAAAAAAATGTGCAGGAAGACCCAAAAGCCCAGAAGCAAAGAATGTTTCTAATTTTTTTAGAAAACTAACAGTCTGGGGACAATTTGCAAGTGTATTTAAAGAGCAATATTTGTAGTATGCCTAGAGTGGCTTGAAATGAAAAATGTCAAAATATGCAAGGCCTAAATAGTGCTACTACAAGGAAAGTATATGCTCCATCAACCCAGAGGATCACAGAGATAGATACACAACCCAAATTCTCATTTCACTTCATGCTCCCTTTGTGTGAAAATAATGTGTGGATATGTTTAAAATACATAGTGACTTAGATTCCTTGCACATAAGCAGAAGTCTCCTCGGGTATTGTGTGTGCAATTTAAGAAGCACCTTTGAACTTTTAGCCACATATTTGCCTGAAGAAAAGAAATCCAGTACATTAAGATTAAATTCTCCTGTGCCCAGCCTTAGCAGTTCATGGAGCATGTTGGGTCATTGACTCTGCTAAGCATTTAAATTAAATCTTCCTAACAATTACTATAATTAAGCCTCCCCTAAATTACAAATTAAGATCATCTATATGCATTATAAAATAGCGATGGTATTGGCAGGAGGAAGGAAACAAAAAAGTTTACTAAGTCAGTGATTCATAATTTTACAGGCAAGTTTGTGTTTCTGCAGAACAAGCTGTGCTGTTGCGGTCCTTGTGTAGGGTGAGGCACCTCTGCAGCATGTCCTGGCCACCACCTTTGTTTGTCCTGCTCTCTCTGCTCTTTGCATTGCCTCTTTGGCTGGTTGAAAGGTTTTTGTTAGGTACACCAAAGTGTAGGGATGAGTTTACCATGGCTCCAACTTCTCATATCCATAACGTTTGCTGATGTCCTCTACCTCCCTGCCTCTCTGAGTACTTGAATGACTGGTGAGTGGCTGGCTTGTTCCAAATGGCTTCTTCATGACATGGAAAAGTATGTAATACAAGCTTGATCCTCACATGAATATGTTAGTGTAGGTAGAGCCATTGGGAAAGCAACTTAATTTTTGTTTGTCCAGCATCTACCACAACTAAAGTCCAGAAAAGCTATGAACTCTTGTAGTAGACCTACATAATATTTGGCCAGCAAGCAATTTGTTTGGCCTGGCAGACTTTGTGGTTAACAAAGTAAAATATCTCAATAGTAGTGAAGGCAAAGGACAGGAAGGCAAAGGACACAGGAACATTGCAAAGGGACTGTTCAGAGAGAGAGAAAGGGTGTAATGCTGTCAGAGTATAATTTTACACCACTAGAAGAGAACTGCTTTCTACCTTTGAAGGATATTGAAACAAGAGACGCATTTGAAATCCTATAAGCTGTAAAAAGAAAATACTCAGAGAAAACTCTTGGAAGAGTTTAGCTAGTATTTACATAATGGCAAGTCAGTATGAAGATAAATCAGGCGGTACGGATGCTGAAGTTAGTGGACCGAGTGATATCTATCAGTTCAGCCTATGTCACTGTGCACCAGACCTGACCTCATGGCTCTTATTGTTTCTTCCCAAGTTTAACATTTTATGAACATGTTTTAAAAGATAAATCAATATAGATAGGACCAAACTGATTCCTGAATCCAAGCACAAGATATTAAGACGAGATGTTTTCTGCTGTCATTGAACAGTAGTTGCCACAACAGTAGCTCATGGGCTTCACAGATGCCATTTACATGTTCATTAATGTTACTGAAGGTATTGCACAGACCATAATAGACCATGGGCCAGAAAAAGGCATCACTGTAAATCAAAATTTGGTTGCTGCCAACACTGCAACCCAGAGTGGTCTGCCTTGACTTCAAGAAGGCATCTGACACAATCTCACATAGAATTCTCGCAGCCAAACTGAAGCAGTGTGGACTGGACGATTGGGTAGTGAGGTGGATTGGGAACTGGCTGCAGGATAGAAGCCAGAGAGTAGTGGTTAATGGGGCAGATCTAGTTGGAGGCCTGTATCTAGTGGAGTCCCCCAAGGATCAGTGCCGGGACCACTTCAATCTATTCATTAATGACGTGGATGAGGGATTAGCGGGCACTATCAGCAAGTTTTCTGATGACACAAAGCTGGGTGGTGTTGCTGACACCCCAGCAGTCTGTGCTGCCATTCAGCGAGACCTGGACAGGCTAGAGAGCTGGGCAGAGACAAACGGAATGAGGTACAACAAGGATATGTAGAGTCTTGCATCTGAGCAAGAACAACCCCTGGAACCAGTAGAGTTTGGGGACTGACCTGTTGGAGAGCATTGTAGGAGAAAGGGACCTGAGGGTCCTAGTGCACTGTAGGACGACTATGAGCCAGCAATGTGCTCTTGTGGCCAAGAGGGCCAACAGCATCCTGGGGTTATCGGAAGGGGGGTGGTTAGCAGGTCAAGAGAGGTTCTTCTCCCCCTCTACTCAGCCCTGGTGAGACCGCATCTGGAGTATTGTGCCCAGTTCTGGGCCCCTTAGTTCAAGAAGGACACATAGCTGCTGGAGTGTGTCAGGCGCAGAGCAATGAAGATGATGAAGGAAGCAGAACATCTCCTTTATGAGGAAAGTCTGAGGGAGCTGTGTCTCCTCAGCTTGGAGAAGAGGAGGTTGAGGGGTGACCTCATTCATGTCTATAAATATGTGAGGGGTGGGTTTCAGAAGGATGGAGCCAGGATCTTCTCAAGGTCATCTGGTGACAGGACAAGGGGAACTGGGTGCCAGCTGGAACAGAGGAGGTTCCATATAAATACCGAATAAACTTCTTCCCAGTGAGGTTAACAGAGCACTGGAACAGGCTGCCTGGGGGGGTTGTGGGGTCCCCTTCTCTGGAGATGTTCCAGACTCGCCTGGACGTGTTCCTGTGTGACTTGGTCTAGGTGATCCTGCTGTGGTAGGGGGATTGGACTAGATGATCTTTTGAGGTCCCTTCTGATTCCTAATGATTCTGTGATTCTACGATTCTGTGATATATTTTGAAGGTTAATAATATACCACAGTCATACATTGTAGGCAATAAAATGCTATATTAAAATATTAATCAAATGTGCAAACCATCTAGATTCACAAAAGGAAGTTCATGGGAGGAAGGAAGAAATGATAAACAAAATGGAAACTTATTGCTATATATTTGAAAAATGTGCCACAAGCATGTATTTTGGAAAAGCATCCTGAATAATTCCTCTTAATACAAGCTTCCTCAATTAAAGATTTATTACATAAATTAGGAGTAATAAAAGTGTAATTGATTTAAAGGATGTGAATTTAAATTCTCCTGTTACTCTGAATAAAAAGAATGGATACCAGTCGAGCTGTGAACAGAATGGGATATTTTTCTGGACCTACTAGACCTAGAAATTTGTTTTGCCAGGCTTGCAGCCTCTTTGAGGTTATCAGCCATTTAAGTGATAAACAGTGGTATCTCTCGGGTCAGTTTTACGGATAATTTTATTAGCCCAATTTCAATTAGATTTTATATTTGCTGCAATGGTTCAAATCACCACCAATTTTGAAACATCTTTTAAAAAGATGTTTATAAGATCAAAATAATTATGCCCTGTTTATATTTTTTTATTAAATAGATTATCATGTATTTTATATCAAAAATTAGAAACAATTAGAATAAATATTATTTTTCTATTATTAGAACAATTAGAATTAGAATTAGAATTACAATTAGAAAAATTATTAAGAATGCTTAAAACAGTGGTCCAGGTCACCTTTCTAACTGGTTCCTAAAGTCAGATTACCCCAACATTTTATTCAACTCTTATATGCAATGGAGAAAAACAAACTTGAGGCTGAGAGCCTCCTGGTTTCCTCCAAAAGCAAGTCACTTGTAGGCTCAGGTCTTGCCTGTGGTTTCTTCAAACAGTTCTAGCTAGTTAAGTCACTTTCTATTGGCCTTAGTGTGCTATAGCTCTTTGAAGAGCATAACTGTTAACTACAGAATTCCCTCATGTAGCTCCCTGTAAAATGTAACAGTGAAATATAGGATTTAATGTGGTGGTGATAAATTCTGAAGAGTGCAACGTGGGATGGGTTATCCTTCAGACATCTCCAAAGCCTACTAGTTTTTGGTTTTATGTTCAGGTCTCACACATTCTAATGGTATAAGAAATGCATTATTTATGCAGCAGTGTAAAAGTTTTGGATTCCTGGGTGTCCTTCAGGGTTTCAGTTGCATGTTTGGATGGAAACCTTACAGCTTTTGCTGAGGTAATCAGAAGTACAGTGCTTTTTAATAAGCACCAGGGCAGAGAAGTGTTGTAGAGTGCGCATGCGGGCTTGCGGGATGTAACGCGATAGGTTCTGTATTCTGCTACGTCGGCAGAAAGGGGGCGTACACGAAGGGTGGGTCACTGGTATATAAGTGTACGCCACGTGATAATAAACGCCATTTTACTGACATCACATTGATGGGCACCTCGGTGAATGGTCAAGCTCAAGGTCCCCCATAGGAAAACGAACAGATCATGTAATGTTCACTGCAACAGAGAAGAGGGTGAGAAGAACCTTTCTTGACCTACTGGCCTCACTTTTCATAATGCACCCCAAGAGATCAATGGCCTTCTTGGCCACAAGAGTACATTGCTGGCTCATGGTCACTCTGGCCTACCAAGAGTCTCAGGTCCTTGTTCTTGGAGCTGCTCTCAAGCAGGTCAGCACCCAGACTGTACTGATGCATGCAGTTGGTCTTGCACACATGCAGCACTCTACATTTGCCCTTGTTGAACCTCAGCAAGTTTCTCTTTGTCCAGCTCTCCAGCCTATCCAGGTCACACAGGATGTCATCAGAGCCCACCAGCGTATCAGCCACTCCTTCCAGCTTTGTATCATCAGCAAACTTGCTGAGGGTACACTCTGTCCCTTCATCCAAGTCATGGATTAATATATTGAATAGGGCTGGACCCAGTCCTAAATAAGAAATAATTACACAGAAGAAAAGTTTATCCAGTTTCCGCAATAGTAAAGGACAGTCACTGAAGAAAGTAAATTTGGATAATTTAATAACTCACCTTATGCTTGCAAAAATGCAAATAGAAATATTCAGAGACTCATAGCTCTCTCATATCAGTGTGGGTAGTAGCAAAACTATGCATGAATTAGCAAAAAGCAAATTACAAAGTTTACTTTCCCCAAAATTTAAACTCTTAAGTTAAATCCTGGGTTATACTAAGGTTTCCTAATGAAAGACTGCTAAATATTAGCATAAGCAAAACTGTTCCCTTTCTTCTGTGACTTCTCTGACTTTTCAGAACTGTTATTGTCCCTGAAAATTTGATGCCAAAACAGTTGAACTGTTTTGAAAAGGTAGAGAAAATACAAGGTCAGTTGACATTGTCTTCTTGATTTTGAACAGAACATCATCATGTAAGCAAGGATGCAGAGCTTATATTGAATGAATATGTACAAACATATCCTAAATACTCCCCAAAAAGTTAAGGTGATAAAGAAACTGGCATTGGCGTCTTGTGTGTTGGATAAATTTCAGCAGAGAAATTATGAAATTAATTAAAATAGGCAGGAATAGCAAAGAAGAAGATGGAAGAAATATCTCTATATATTGTTTGAAATATCTATATATATATTGTTCTATAACAATATTGTTGAAATATCTCTATATATATTGTTCTATAACTGTAAAGTTATAGAACAATAAATAGCAAATCCAGAAGCATCAGAGGACCATATTCATTAATAGCCATGATTTTCTTGTCTGCTCAAATAATAAAACCTCACAAAATGTGACAAAGTCTTGGAAATGTGAATATTAGAGAAAAGGAAAACAACCGTTTGACAACTGTCCTGTCTAGAGGAGGATGAGTCAAAGTATGAAACTAAATGGAACTACATGGATACTCTTGAGTAGCACAAATAATTTTACACTAGTAATCACAGAAATGTCAACGTCTAGAAAAGAACAACACATATGTAAAAGTGAAAAAATTACACTGAGAAACTATCCATGCAAAGTAAGATCCTGCAGAGCATGAAGCTACAAATTAAGACTGAAATGTGCAAAGCAGTAAAAATCTACTGAACCCTGGTTTACAATTTTGTATCCAAAGTCTAGCTCAAAGAAGTTTGAGCTACTGACTCGGCTATCATCCAATTTTGTTAATAAACCAATAGCAAAGCTCCAATAGACTTTTGTAATGCAGGAAGAGACCCCTTAAAAAGTGCTTTTAATACAAGCTCCTAGAACAATGTACTTTGAGAGTCATGTACTCCATTTGTTCCTGGCCCTTCAGCTTAACTCTTTCTTAGCTTCCCCTCTGTTTGGCCTTTTAGACATTTGAGAAAGAGATTGTCCTTGGATCCATCCTCGTGTGTTCTCCAAAGCCCATTAGAGGTTTTGAGAGACTGAAACAAATATTGTATAACATGAGATAAAGTGTTCTTTCTCAGCAGCAACAGAAAGGATAGTTTCATTTTATTTATGTTTAACTACTTCTACAGTAACTGGCATGGGGTGTTCCTTTGAGGAAAAGAGTCATGATTAATGCAGTTGTTGATTTCATACATTCTAGAAGGCATAGTGACATGTTGTTAGTTGTTTGAAATATTTATTACAAACACGAGAGCATGGATGGTTAATGGTGATTTCAAGCTAAGCTAAATGCTTCAAAACTTTCAGATGCTTCTTGCCTTCCTTATAAAAATAGATAATTCTGAAAATAAGAAAATATTTAAATGAGCTAGACTGGAGTGATCTGCCTAATGATTTATAAGAAGTTCTCCAGATGTTATGTAGGAAATTGTGACTAGTGGTAACCAGCTTCAGTTTCCAGGTGTCTTTGAGATTCTGAGCTTGGAATGCGTCATCTAGAGAAGTTAGTCAGGAAGATATGAAGAATTTCTGAGAGAGCATTCAAAATCAACCAAACCTGTAGGAAACATTTTTCAGACTATTTGCTTTTTCTCAGATCTAATAAAAATGAAGCATCTGAAAGGGAGCCCTGTGGTTCACAGGAACAACTGAACCAATGAAAGGCAGAACCTCTTTGCCAACTACATTGAGGTAGAAAGTGTTGGGAAGGAAGGGCTGAGGGAGATGGTAGGTGTTGCAACAAACCTAACTGAAGGGATTGGATGGTTATGAAGGAAAGGAAGAGAGTTAGAAGCTCTAACACACACACCTATGTAGTCAATAGTTTGTAGAGCCTTTGGAGCAGGTGGGACACTAATGGAAGATGGAAACCCTCTGCAGGCATGCACATTTTGGGAAACAAAGTAAGCTCTGGGAAGGTGGCCTTGGAGGTCCCTTCCAGCTGCTAATGATCTGTGCATCAAGCACATGCTCAGATGTGCTGCCATTTCATTTGTAGGATGTTCTGTTCAATTATTTATCTTTTCCTTCTTATATAATTTTTCTCTCTTAGCCGTTAGATTTGCAACAAGGTGAACATCACTTCCGGGAGACAAAAGAGGTTTTTAGGCAGCTTGGCCTTAGGTATAAAGCGGGTTACTTTCTGCCACAAAAGGAAAAAAAATCCCCAAAGACCAGTGCCTTTCTTTCTCCTCCTTGTGTCACCATCTCTGAATGCAAGTGCTCTGCACCATAGAAAGGCAGAGGATTATCAGCCCCAGCAGAAACAACAGAGGATGCAAATGTCAAAAAGAGTGCCCCTTCAGCCTTAGTTGATAACAGCAGCAATAGCACACATAAGGCAAAACCGCTGTCTGCTTCTGACATATAGTACAGGCACTTTTCATGCTGCCAAGCTCTCCTGTGACTTGAGGTAAAACACTTGGATAAATCCAAGTGATATTTCTGCCCTTGTGCTGCCTCTGAAGTGACCAAAATTGGGGAGAAAGGATGATTATGTCACAACACATACTCATGCACCACAGCTGCCTCCATCCTGATAGAAAAGGTGAGCAGAGAGAAGCCTCACAAGTCCGGATGGCTAAGATTATATGTAACCATGACCCAACCCTCCTTTCTTTCCTTGTGTCTGCATATACTTATGTTGGCACTGATGCTTGAAAGCATTCTATCTGAATGCTCAGGGTAGGCATTTTTTTTTTGTCAGAGAAGGTAAGGGTTCAGTCAGAGGTAGAACCCTGGGCATCCATACTGCATTACGATTTTACTCCAGGCATAGCCTGGGTGCCCTGAGATCTCCAGGGCTGTTGAACAGCTGAGAGCCCATTGTGGTTGTGGCTTTTGATTGCCTTCGGCTTAGAAGACTAGGATAAACAGTAGAATGAAAAATAACCTAATATAGGCTAAAGTTATAAAAACATAAAATCCTCTGGCACCTCTCAGCCCCATGATGATAAACCATCCTCAGAAAAACATCTTGTTCCAGAACTACTGGAACTACTGAATCCTGATTTCCTACAGATTTGTGTCGTGTGCATTAACTGACTTGTGTGGTCTAAGAAGAAGTATGCTTTTTGCTGGAGAATGTCTGAGGACTCTCTGCATGGATTTGCTGCTTTCTCATAAGGTGTGTTCATGTTGTGCTTTCCACAAATCTGGGCAACAAATTTGAGATGACTGTCTTTAGCCAGCTTCTTATTGTTAAAATTCTAATGACATAATTTTGTCTGATAATAGATCCAGAAATTGTTAGGTGTGAACACAAATGTCACATAAGCCTTGTTTCTACAAGGAATGGGGCTAAAAATCTATTCTTATCCTTCTGCTTTCCACTCCATAATTTCTTCTTCTTGCCATTGTCCTGCTGCTTTTGCCTCTTCTCAGGAATGGATGCACTCTGTGGACTATAAAGAGCCAAACTTATTCCTAAATTATCACCTCTGGTGCAATTGCCCTGCTCAGCTGTTAACACCTTCATTCTTGTCTCTTACTTAACCTCATCTCAGCAAGGAACTGAATTCAGGAATGATTCACCTGCTGCTAAGAGAAGCAGCTGCTTTGGAAGGCCAGCCAGGTTTAGCCATTGTTTTTTTTTTTTTGGTCTGTGTTGTGATAACAGCTACAACCCTTTCTTCAAGAAGGAAGAAACTTGCTATGTAGTCCAGGGTAAGTCTTTGACAACTGTAACCAGTGAACTGAATAACCTTTATAATAAATTAACTAAAAAATGTCCAATTATATTATAATGTTGGTTCATGACATGGAGTTTGATATGTGTTAGATAAGAACAAATGCACCCTCATTTTCAGTGCACTCATTCGCCCAGCACTATAATGACTATCAGGTCATCTGTGGAGTTCCAAGAGCAGCGTATACCACAATATAGATTTTATCAATCTTCTATCCCAGCAAGACTGAAAGGTCTCTTTTGAGAAATACTTTCCACTGATATACCAATCACTGTGAGCTTTTTATACTATGTGTTGGATGCTCAGAAAAATAGTTGTAATGTTGATATGTTTATGACATCTGAGATAACTGCTCTAGTTGCTCTCAAGCCATTTCCAGGTGTGTTGGGGTTTTTTTTTCACATTTTAACTCTTTTCACTTCAGCATTAAATAATGCTATCTAAGCATGTTATTTCACATTTTCCAATTTTTAGGAACACTTTTTGCAGAAATACTGGAAAATCCCTCAAGCAGATATAGTTAACAGTTAAAATTTGCAACCTTTAGAACCTTTAGAAAGCTCAACAGTGCAAGAATATTTCTGGTTTGCTTTGGAAGAAGTCAGTTCAGAAACTGGCTATGACATTTTCCATCAGTTCCTTTAGACTTTGCTAAAAGTAAAAGGGAAACGAGTGTTTCCTGAGCTGGTCATAACTCCCCATGACCCAAAGTGTCTCGGGTTCTGCTATGCTGCCCTGCGCTTATCAAGTACTGTAGGAAATCTAGGGGGTCCTCAAACCTGTTGCTGAAGACTAGGAAAGTGAAGTAGGTTTCAGAGGAGTCACAGTGCAGAATAGCTTGATTCTGACATACCAACATTTGCTTCCCTTCCACTCCCTTAGCAGTGCTGGGTTGATGGTTGGACTCAATGATCTTAAAGGTCTCCTCCAAAGCGATGCTGTGATTCTACAGGGAGGAAATTCCCAGAAGCTTTTCTTTGTCTGCACCGCAGGGTCCACCTCCCCTTCTCTGAGCTAAACCTGACAAAACCTTCTTTCCCTCCTGTTCACCAGCAAAATCCGAATTTAGCCGGAGCGAGGGAGGGATGTAGGGCTCATCTTCATCCCTGGGTGCTCCCCTAGGTGGGGCAGGCGAGTTTCTAGAGCGAGTGGAGCCGGCCGAGCGCCCGCGGCTTTGCGAAACTTTCCCAGCAGAAAGCGAGCGGGAAAGGAGTTGTTGGGAAGCCCTTGAGAAGGGAGAGCGGGTCGGCTGCTGAGGGATCGGTGCTTTTGGGCTCTTTGGGACCGAACTGGGGACATTCATGCCAAGCCCTGCGAGAAAGAGAGACGTGCTCTGGCTGTGCCCAAGCCCTGGCACTTGTGAGAGCCCGACCACATAGTTCCCTCAAGCCCTGTACCCGCTGGAGGACCTCTTTCCTAGGCTTCAGCGGTGGGGAGCCCAAGGTAGGATTGCGTCGAGTGCGTCTGCTGCCTCTCCAAAGCCAGCATGGCTCTGGTGCAGGAGTTGCTCGGTGTGGGGATGACACCGAGGGCTGTGGCTGGAAATCACGTTTGGTTTAGATTTTGTTTCAGTGAGACCTACCATTCTGTGAGTTTCCCTGCTCCTGACACTGAGCTAATGATACCCTTTATTTCTGTGAGTGCTACAGCATGGCTACAGTTCCCACCAGCATATTTGATTCAAAGGTAAGATTTATTCCATCAAGTCTGGCTAAAACTTTTTTATTATTATTAAAAGTACTCATGTTCTGATCAGTCCACAAAGAGGATCCAGTGGCTTTTTTTATTTCAGTGTAAGTACATATTTCTCCAAAGAAGTGGAACTGCTGATTTGGGTTTTGAGTCACCATTGCTAACTATTTTGCCTGAAAGTTTTAGACTCTTACTATGCTTTTGAAATCACAACCAATGCTGTAGGTTTTCACAGCGACGGTAGTGTTTCAGCTGACTACATATACATGTGAATACATGTTTGTAGCATGCCAATTTTTATTCTTCCTGCTTCCACAAACTTGCTGTAAAAGGGTGCTGTGGGACTGACATCTGGAGAGGACGGTGGGCTTCCACCCACAGGAGTGCCTGGGCAGCTGTGGTTTTGTATACCTGCTGCAGCCATATGTAGTGCTGGAGTAACTTTGATATGTCTAGCGCAGCTACTTCTGGAGGAGCAGATTGCACAGCCAGGGCTGCAAAACACAATATGGCAGTAAAATGGCCTGTGTGAGCCTTGTGTTGATCTTGGAAGACTGTCTTTGGTACGGATCTGGGTGGTTTTAGCTGCTGCTGTTGTGGCTATACCACTGAGAGTTCTTATTAGAAAAAATGCAACTAGACACCTCAAGGCCTATGAGAAAAAAGTAGCTTCATTTTTGCAACCAGTGGGACGTTGTTGGAGAGTACTAGATATCTGTTCCCCATGGGATGATTGGTGAGATCCTTATCTAATGCAGCAGTGCCAAGACACTTAGTGATCACTTGGGGTACCACCCAAAACCTCTTTATATGCCTCAAGGTACAAGGAAAGCTTTCACACCTTTTCCTGCTGTTAGTTGAAATAGATAAGGCCTACAGCTACTGCTGCCACTCCTCTACAGCAGAGGTGGGAGATTAAGCACACTGCAGTTTCAAATGATAGTTCTTGAAAAGCTTTGGGCAAATAGTAGAAATCCCTGGCAGCTTTAAAAGAAAAATCATGAAAGATCTTGTTATAAGTTTCAGGCGAATAATTGATTCAGTCTTTAAGAATCAATTCACAATTTTTTTTTATTAATTACAGCAAGCGATAACAAGCAAACAGTACTGGGTGAAACCGGGGAGTCTGTGCTCCGCCAATGGCTCACACCACACACCCCTTATTAGTTCTCTTTTATAGTCCTTTTGGTAGTTTTTGTGTACGTGTCTCTTAAGCGGGATCCTCTGTGTTGTGCTGAGTTGATTTCAGTTAGGTGGGTCCTCTGCAGTTGTGCTGAGTTGATTTCAGTTAGGTGGGGTCCTCTGTGTTGTGTTGATAATTTCAGTGGGTTTTGTGAGCGGGGTGGTGGGCTTTTTCTTTACGGTTACCATTTCATGCTAAGTCTGTAAAACTTAATTCTATACATAGTCATTGTGTTAATGTCCTTCATACTTCATGGTTTAACCTTTACATAGTTTCTCCCATGTTAGAGTTTTGATTCTTGATGAACAAATATGTAGTTGTTATTTTTCACAATCTCAAATTTTAAAAGGAAATTAACGTGTGTGTGAACCAGAGACACACCCCATGACTACGATCAGGATTTCTCAGTTCTGTATTCTTTTCTGTCAGAAATGTCTTAAGATGTAAAAAATAAAAAGAAAGTTTAGACATCCTGCATTGAAGAGCAACACCAACAAGAAATTCATTTTGAACCAAAATTAAATATGAACAAACAAATGAAGGAAATATATTATACTCAGAGAACAACTTCACCTTCAGGTAAGCTCCAGTGAGCCCTATTTCACTGTAGATGTCTGACAAGGGTGAAACTGATACTGAAGCATAGCCCAGCTCTTTTGGTTGGTAGGGTGCAGCATAGTTATGTTTCTGCTTGCAGTAACAGTCTAACTGCACCAAAGATAAGAATGTGTCCAGAAAAGCCAGCAGGCTTTTAATTTTCCATAGATAGATAGCTTTAACAGAAAACTGCTGTCATAAATAAACTTCTAGCTCTATTACAGCTAAATGAAAAACATGATTTTTAAAAACATCTCACATCATATTGTGAGATGGTTGTTCTCAATGGATCATACAGAATTGTAAGCTGTGGCAATCATCTGGCTGAAAATGATGAACTGAATGCAGTTGTACCATAGGTGTGTTTAGAATTCCTCTGAAAAAAAGCTTTGCATGAAACATTTAAACTTTACATGTAAAGGTGACATTTCTCAGAGGACTGAAATCTTTTGAGAGAGTCTACAGTTTCTAATTTATCCCATATATCCATGTTAGATCAATAGTTCAAGTGTCAGTTTTCAAAAAATAGCAGCACAAGATTTTGAAGATAAGACTAATATTACGACAATATTTTTCTCATGTTGTCATCAGTGGAGGAATTCCCCTCTAATATCCTCAAGTTATTTCCTTTAACCACGCTAGGATGGAACTGAGTTTCAGGGAGTATCTATAATGCTTCTCTTCTCTGCTAAAGGGTAGATAAATTGCAGTGTGAACTACTGCCTATAGCAGAATCACCTAAGAGGTTCCAGCATCACCACACCTTGTGTGAGTAATTTATAACTGGGAGTATATCAGCCTTTTCATTCCCTTCTGTTCAATGTCTCTTAATTCCCCTTCTGGTTATTCTCCAAACCAGGCATTGTTGCCTTCTGGTGCCCACTTGACCCTCAAGTTCCACTACATGTTTTATGAGAAATACAGAAGGAAACAGGTGCCCTTTTTTTTTTGTTCCTTCCTAATGTATTCTGGCTGGCCTGTCTCTAGGACAAGGATTTGTTTTCAAAGACACCTTCTTGCCAAGTATATTTCAAGAAGTTCAGCCTCTGTAAAGGGTTAAATATTACTGAACATTAATATACAAGGAAATGTGACATTGATAACTGTTTACCTTGGCAAGTATTATTGACTTATACCAATAGTTGCTGAGTTGATGAAGTGCTTGGCTGTGCTTTTCTCAGAAAACTGAAAACCTGGGAGCAGAAGACTAGAACATCCAAATATTATTCGGATGCCAAGTAAATTTTTAATTTTTTGATTTATCGTTCACCCAGTTCTGTAACAAACATAGATGCTTGGCCCATGTAGTCAATGGCAGAGCTCCCACAATGGTTGTGTGCCCAACTCTTTTTGACTCTTAAGATACTTAGTGATCAAACACTGCTCCCTGAACCGTGTTAGCTTTGCACACACTCCTTCTCACTTGATACAGGGCAAATCTTTATGTTTCTTCCCACTAGGGAAAGCAGAATAAAAGTACAGAAAAAGTTATTTTTAAATTCAGAAGGAGTCCATTAGAAACAAAATAATAAAAGATAAACAAAGGCTATTATAAAGTATTATCTGCTATTGTCTTTTGAAGAACTCTGAGCTTTGCCAGTGGATTTTCCTCCTGATGGGACACTAGTAAGTGCTGATTTTATCCTGTCAGAAGTGGCTATTCTGTGAAGTTAATTTGCAGTGCTTGAGCTGAATCACCCTCCATGAATCTAGCAACAGGTCTTACTTTAACACATTACCATAACATCTGACCATCTGCAGTGCAAAATAAATAGCAAAGTCCCTGGTGGATTTCATGGAGTTTCTGGCATTTATTCTTATTAAGATTTAGTTCTGCAGAGCTGAGCTGGTTTTGGATTCGGTATCTTAAATTTTTCTCATTTCCTTTTTGGGAGGGAAGTGTTGGTAAGATATTATGTGGCAGAAGGGACTGCTGTAACTCTGTCATTTTTAAAGCAGAAAGGCTTTTTCAGGAGGTTGATGTTGTCTTATTCCCTGCACCACAAGAAACCTTCCCATCAGCTTCTGGTGATATCTCAGCTGATCCTTGCCTAACTTGTTGTGCACACATAGCTAGGGGGTCTTGATAAACCAACTATCTGGGAGCCTGCTCAGGTAACAAATATGTGTGGGGTAAACTGTATTTTGGGATTGTTGCTTGGGAATGGTCAATGGCCACTGAGGACATGAGGAAGAAAGCAGAAAGGGTTTACAACAGTTAGCTTGACTATGTTTGTGGCACCCAAAATACTGATTGATCTGAGACCCTTTTTGATCTTCAAGGTCAAGATTAACTTGGTGGCAAATCTTCAGTGTCCAACCCTTCCTAGCCCATCTTTAGTGAAATGTTTTCTTCTGTACTGGAGCCTTGCACAGAAAGATAGATGAGTTCCAGTTTCTCACTCTTTGTCGCTGCTGTGCAAATGCTGATGGATGTACATCCCCTGCAGATCATGTTAATGAACTTCTGGATCATTAAGCTTTACAACCAGGGCATGGTGCTGCAAAACTTGCCTGAATGCAAGTCCAAGCCACCTTTTTGGTTAGAAGGAGCCCTGGGAAGATCAACTTATTCCCCACCTCCCTGGGAGGTTGTGTTTTTATGAAGCAGTGTTAGACCAGCCTTTATCCTCTGCTCAGCAGTGTTCCAGGCTGGTGACCAAAGCAGAAACATATGGCCAAGTACTGACAGTTATTTTAATTCTTACAGTGTATCCATCTCTTACTTCGGATATATCACAAACTATAACTCTTGAAGTGACACTTAAGTAGCACACAATTATTTGCAGATTGAATGTCAGGATTTTTCACTTCATTTTAAGCAAGAGCCATTTTAATAGTTTGGGATTAGATATTTCTAATTACCTGGGCTAGAAGGTAACATTCCATTTTTCTCTCACAACTGAAAGCACACTCCATTGCTTGGGAGAAGGAGCAGGAAGGGAATGAGATATATACACTAATAGCTGATAAGTTGAAGCTGTACAGAAATTGACCTTTTTCATTGAAAAGGAGATTAAAAGGCCCTATGCATACAGATCACACATCTTGGGAGAGAAAAACTGCAAAAATATGAGAGACAGACAAGACTGAAGGCTAAAAATGGCAGAATGTGTTAAACTACCTGGTGCTGGTTTATAGCCTACTGTAGTTAGGAACCATGAAACAAAGAGCATCCTCAAACATTGGACTTGAATTTACTACTTATAATAAAAAGGAGATTGAAACAGCTATCCTAAAGTAACGTCTCTCTTCCTATCTGAGTCAACAAAAAGATTTGCAATAGACTCAAAGGAACAGAGTTTAGCCAGTGCAGAACAGTTTAATACTGTCCCTGAAGGGCAGTTACAAGTAAAACTAGTCTGATGAACAACAACAAAAACCCAAAATCCCCAAGAAAATTATGGGGTTGTGTTCTCTTTTTGTTGTTTGAGATTCTGCCATTGCTTCTCAGGGGTAGCTCGCAATGATGGGCCCCTTGAGTCAGATGCATTTGTATTTCCAAAAATAGGAGAGAATGATGGGCTGTCACACATCCAGTGGCCAGTGACAAGGGAGCAAGCAAAACATCAGCTCCTTCAACTGGCTGCCCCTTTCTTTCTGAATCTTTTCCACTTGCAGAACTGGTATGGTTCAATTGCTTGTGAACTCACCTCCAAGCCATGGGTTAGTTCATGGGTTAGCAGATCTACATGAGATGAGGCTGGCATGAAGTCTGGCAGTCTGAAACTGGTTTCATGAAGCTTTCAGTCGTACTGACTGCAGGAGGGCAGTAATTTCTAAGAAAGGGGCAGTATGTGCAGCTGAGGGCAGTAACTGTCTCAGCTGTCACTGTTTAATCCATCTCAAGTCTGAGTGTCAGCACCCTCCAAAAGAGACAAAAGAACTGAGTATCCAAGCATTGTGGAGCGCAGATTTATTTCATTACATTCAAATACTTCCCCGTGATGAGCCTTGTCTCTTTAAATTTTCCGTACAAACATGTAGTAACATATTGCCAACTGGAGGGGTGTATTTCTGTGTGCATGTGTAGATCCACTTGGTTTCTTTAGGATGTCAAATGCAAAGGAAAAAACCATTGTTCTTCCCTTGCTCTCAATTTTCAGAAATTATCAGTTCTCATAGGCAGACCAAAACAGATAACAGATGGCACTGGCTAGCAACAAGGAAACCTGGATGTAAATACATTACAGTATATGAAGAAAGTCTCTGATGTGGCAGGGTTATGTTTTCTATCATCATTTCTAACCAGTTGTGAGAAAAATCCTGAACTAGCAGTTTGTGGTATTTAATTGGGTGTGAAAGGTACCATCAATTAAGCTGGTGACCAAATGACAAAACTCTTAATAAATGAATAAATAAATAAACAAACACACAGCTATTTGACCCACTTCAAATGGGACTTGCATGCCCAAAGTCCAGCTGTACACAGGCTACAACTCAAAAGAGAAATCAAACATTCTTGTCTGTGAATGCTTTCATGGCCCAAGCAAGGAGACACTGGTTTTCTAAGTCAGGCACCATGCAAAGTCACTCAGAGAAGGCAGCAGGTCAGCCATACAGGTCCCCAACAGCCCTTGAGCCCCTTATTCTCCAAACCTACTGATCTTTACAATGAATCATGCAGCACAAGTGAGCTCTGTGCAGGTCTCCCAGAGCTTGTATAATGCTGTTTTAAATTTAGTTTTAGGTGGAAGTCAGACCAAAGAAACAAACTGGTGCAAATATCTCTGCTTGGGGAAACACCAGGAGCACTTTGAGGAGGCAGTGAATGGTGCGTGCAGAGGTAGACCCTATGGGTGAAGCTAGTTTACATGTAGATGAAACAGCTGAATGCAGTTTGATGACTGTACGTATTTTCCTCTCATTCCTGCCCACAATGTCACTTCTGCCTCAGCTTTTAAATTCTAGCCTCCAAAGCAGGGAGACACAGCACAGGCTGAAAGAAGCTAAAATCCCACCAGCTTCTCTTTCCACCACAAATTAATCTCTTCTTGTAGCAAGCAGGTATCCATAAACAAGAATGAACAATAGAGGTATGAGCAGCTAGAAAAATAAGGTTTTATGTCTTAGTCAGGTGAGACTACAATTGCAGCTTTCTTCCTGCAGAAATGGGTGCTTGACAAATCTCCAGTGCAGTACAGAGCACTTGCTTCTTGTGCTGGAGAGCCCCAAGGTATCAGGCCTTCTTTGAAAGGCAAAAGACAGACAAATGCACTCAAAATGACAGAGTGATTTCTAATATTTACTCTCTTTACCTCTACCCTCAGTGCTTGTACAGGCAGATCCATGGCAATGAGCACAGTCTTACCTTGTCAGTAGAAGGATGTGGTTAAAAGCTTGCTGTTTTTTCTAGAAAATGAGTATGTTGATACATTCCCAGTCAAATACTGGCAGAAATTTGAGAGATTCTGTGTAGCTCACTTGTTCATTGATGCTCCACTCATAAGTCATGTGCCCATCCCATGCCTTAGCTGGTTAAATACCTTTTCTCTAGCTCTTCTGCCATACAACAAAGAAATCTATGCCTACAGAGAGTGTCAGAGCATCAACAGTTTTCTTCATCATATGAGAAATGTGTAAAGTTCAATTTTTATTTGAAGTGCTTCTTAACACTCATTTTGTGTTCAAGTAAAGCTGTCACTGAGTTCACTGAGATTTGTCCACTCAAGGAGCAAAGGCTCCTTAGCGTACTTAGGAGTACACTAGCCATTTTCTAGTAGTTTGTCTGCTAAGATGACAGATTTCCTTATTATACCACTGAAAACAGGAACTTCACTGTCTTCTAACAGAAATGACTTTACATATTTTATGAAGCAGAGCCAAAGGCATTGCTCTTGTTAGCTGGAGTTGGTGGCTGTTTGGTTATTCTGGACATGAGAATCATCTACTTCCCCTTCCTCTTTTTTTCTTTTTTTTTTGTTTTTTTTTTGTTTTCTGCTTTGTTTTGCAATGAAGGCTTTATACCTGACTGAAATACTACATAGCTTTAATTTTCCCTTCAGGTCATGTTATCAGAAGCTTCGAGTTGGGGGTGGGGGTATAAAAGTTCACTTACTAAGTAAGATTAAAGCAATTAAAGGCTAAGGCTCATATTTAATTTTCCCTCGTAGATGCAATTTTTCACACAGTGACAGCATCAAGACCTTTTCAAGTTTTATAGCTATTTCACATTTGGCAGAAACAACAGGAAACCATCTGTAGCAAAGCAGGATTGTTGTAAGCATAATATTCAGTAATGAAAAAAGATTAAAAGAAAACACTGTTATCTGTATGCAATAGCTTTGAAGGCATAAGGAGCAGGATGCTTGCATTTACTCAGTTATCTGCCAGCATAATAAAAAAGTGCTAGATGAGACAACCATGTAGAAAGTTAGTTATTTTAACAGAAGGATGAAGTCCAGTAAGAAATTTGATTTGGGCCTGCTTGGTAAGATTTCCATGCTGAGTGTAAAGATGCTTGTGCAGAGGAGGCTGTGTATGACTGATTTAGGTGTATCATGGCTTATAAGCATGGACACAACTCCAAATAGGCAAGTTGTCCCACAGAAGGCAAGTAAGCTACTCATGTTCTTAAACTTTAACTCCATGCTTGAAAGTCTTTTCTGGACTAGGAAAAGCAAAATAAATTGCAGGAACTCAGATGGCTCATATTGCTTGTTTCCTTATGGCAAAGTGTATTCGTTCTTGCTTTGCTGTGTTTTATGTGCTGTAAAAGAAACACCCAGACGACAAAAGTGCATGTGGAAGCAATATACTTTTTGCTGAAACTTTGTTAATCGGGATGTTGCATCTCAAGGCTGCAGTTTTAGGGTGCTCATGGTAGCACTGAATACCTCTGAAGACTATGGGCAGTTTTGTTACAGTTGTTACAGTACTATTACAGGTCTGTTCAAATTTCTGGACTTGCCAAAGTACCACTCAGTATGTCTGTTCAACAACAGAAAGAACCACCTTTTTCAGGTGTTGACTAAAATTTAGACTGGGCTCTTTTCTCTAAATACATTGAAATTTTGACCAGTGAATGAGAAACAAATGAACCCATTTGTGGTTTCTTTGTTATGGACAGCTTCACGTATTAATAGTCAGACCAGTTTTGAGACAGTGTTTTGTTGTGCAAAAAGTCAGGATACGTCAGGTAACTGCACTATCTTCTGGTTATTAATATCTTAAAGTAGAGTTAGACACCCTGTTTTTCCAGTTTTCAAGGCACGGTTATGAAGGGGTGTTTTCAAGTGAGGTGATGAGACATTAAAGGTTTCTTTTTGGGATAGTTTGGCTGTTGGGTTGCTCCTTTCACTCACACCTGCCCCTTGACTTAGAAAATGGCTCCGCCTCTTCAGCATCAAACACTGCATTTACATAGGCACAAAGAAAGTGTGGAAGACCAACAGCTCTTGCTAGGCATTAAGATGGGAATGCCAGAAGAACAAAGCAGCACAATGGTAAGAGAAATATCACAATACCCTTCCTTTTTGAGAGGCTGACTAACCAGGGCTTTCCCACAGGAGGGAATAGTGCTGAGGATACCGCAGAATTAGCAGATGTAGGGCTGCTGGCAATGACTAAACCGGTAACAGCCAGCGAGTTGGAAATTCTAGACATAAGTCAGGTTTTGAACTTGTTGTGGTTTGTAGAGGCTCAAAAGGCTTTGTACGGCATTACTGTACACGTCTGCGACTGCGAAGTGATGGGCTTTCAGCTTGTAGAGCCACTGCTTTAGAGGGGAAAGCTTGCTTTCAGCACATTGTTGTAGCTGAGCTAAACTCCACACGTTGCTCACCCACGGCACAGCCTTGGGTGTGCCTCTTGCTCACAGTACTTTAATGCTTCTCCTAAGTACTCTGACTTATTAATTCAGTAAGTTCTTCCTAATTATGCAGACATCCCTGAAGAATTTCAGAGATGCACAAGATAATTGCGGCAAAGATTTTTTCGAAAAAATGATGAGACAGAAATAAGGAAAAGCTGGTGAAATGGTCTATGTGTTTGCTGTCTAAAGTCAGGAACGTTTTGTATGCAAGCATGGCTTTCTCTTCTGAAATTCCAAAACACTGAAGCTAAGAAAATCAGTTGGAAGCATGGTCTCTGGACTTGTTTTGCTCCTTCCGAACTTTCTGTTTATCCCTTTTAAAAAAAAGTTTGTTGGGAACAGTGAAGTGGAAAGTCCATCCTCACTCCTGGTGTTACGAGTGTTTTTGCTGTTTCTTTTAACAGACTGCAGATGTTGAACTTTTGTTTGCTGTTTCCTGTGCCTATAACTGAACTGGACACAAAGTTAAAGGAAAGTTAGTATTGACACATGAGCAGTCAACATTGTGTTAGTTTAGTCAAAATGAATTGCAGAAAAGGCATCTGCTTTTTCACCTTGCAAAGCCAAGTGCAAAGGTAATTCCACAGCTTGAGTACCCAGAAATCCATAAAGAAGCAAAGCTGCTCTCTGTGGCAGTTTCCCAATCATTACCAATGCTAGCTGGATCAGTTTACCAAGTAGTGCACACAGAACTCTGCTTGGCATCATAAACACGTCTGTTTTTGCAGAATGGATGAAAGTTCATAAACAATTGCCTTTAATTTTTCAATATTTTTCATCTAGAGTTTTCACCCTTTTTCATATAGAGAGATGAAACAATTTTTCTTAATCACAGAAGAGCAATTAGTGATGGGTGTATGAAAACTGTGTGAAATAACAGTCACTCTGAATCTTCTGGTAAGGGAGCATTCTGAGGTGGGAAGCACTTTTTAGATAATCTTCATGGGCTTAATCCCATGAAGGTTCTTGGGCATCTAGCAGACCTGTCACTTCACTTGCTGAGTCTCAAATTTAGATCCTAAGAAACCTTATTTGCCTGCCCCTTCACCCCAGATGTACCTACATTCCTTAACACCCACACTAGCATCCGCTGACTTCATTGCATGCCTGGACGTGCGCTTGTGGACGTGCTTTACCTGGCCTGACCTGTGCTGAATGGAGAGAGCCACACACATCTAAGTCCTGCTGATGACAATGTCTGCTATTTTCCATCTAGACCACACTCAGGGAACTCAGTTGGGATATCTGGACTTGATGTGCTCCTTAGCCTGGGGACACTTCAGATATTTCACTGACAGTAGTGGACCACCCCATCTCTTGCATATTCTGGAATGTTCTTGTGTGCTTGCCCATGTCTCTTTTTTTAACTGTTACATTTTCCTAAGCATAAGGGACCATTTGGAGAGTACTGTCATGGGTGTCTATTACAGGCCACCAGATCAGAATGAGGAAGTTGATGAGGTCTTCTACAGGCAGCTGACAGCAGACTCACAGCTACAGGCCCTGGTTCTCCTGGGGGATTTTAACTACCCTGATATTTGGTGGAGAATCCGCTCAGCCAGCCACCCCCAGTCCAGGAGGTTCCTCCAGTGCAGTGGTGACAATTTCCTGATGCAAATGGTGGACGAGCCCACTAGGAGAGGAGCACTGCTGGATCTTGTACTCACCAACAAGGAGAGTTTGGTTGGAGCAGTGAAGGATGAGCAGCTTTATTTGCAGTGACCATGAGATGGTGGAGTTCAGGGTCTCGTGTGGTAGGAACAGAACACCTAGCAGAATCACAACCCTGGACTTCAAGAGGGCCAACTTTGGCTGTTTCCAGCAATTGCTGGGGGAAATCCCATGGGACAGGGTACTGACAGGTAAAGGGGCCCAAGAGAGCTGATCAGCATTCAAAGACCGCTTCTTTGAAGCACAGCACAGTGCATCCCAAAAAAACAGGGTGAGGGCAAGGAAAAGAGGGCGAGAAAGGGAGATAGAAGACTCGTGTGGTTGAATGGGGAGCTGCTGCGCAAACCGAAGAGGAAAAAGAAAGTCTATAGGTCATGGAAGGAGGGGGTGGCCACTTGGGGTGATTATAAGGCTCTGGTGAGAGAAAGTCGGGATACAACCAGGAAGGCCAAGGCCTCCTTGGAATTAAACCTTGCAAGAGAGGTCAAGGGTAACAGAAAGGGCTTCTTCAAATACATTGCAGGTAAAACTAAACCAAGAGGCAATGTGGGACCCCTGCTGATTGAGCTGGTGCCTTGAAGACAAGAGGATACAGAGAAAGCAGACATACTGAACACTTCCTTTGCCTCCGTCTATAATTCTGGAAGCTGTCTTGGTATCAAAGCCCAGACTGTTGAGACTCCAAAGGAAGTCGAGGTAAAAGAGGAGCCTGCTTTGGTTGATGAGGACTGGGTTAGGGAAGTCTTGAGCAAACTGAATGTACATAGATCCATGGGCCTTGATGGGATGCACCCACACGTGCTAAGGGACACACTGGAAGTCATTGCCAAGCCACTCTCAGTCATCTTTTCTAAGGCATGGGGATCAGGAGAGGTGCCTAGAGACTGGAGGTTAGCAAATGTGACTCCAATATTCAAGAAGGATAAGAAGGAGGACTCAGGTAACTATAGTCCGGTCAGCCTAAACTCCATCACAGGAAAGGTGAAGGATCAATTT
>VZRI01006735.1:0-28672 GCA_013397515.1 Upupa epops
GTTCAGCTGGAACCTGGACAGTTTTAATGTCTGTGGGTTACACTTTTGCACCGTCTGACTCTCTTTTTTCAGGGCAGGGGGAGGGTTTCCCACCAGCTGGGGCTAATGAGATTACCACAGGGGAAATGTACTCCCTCAGCATATCTCTGAAAGCCAAACAGAACACAGGCATACCAGCAACACCATCCACTGTGCAATGTCATTAGCGTTCAGAGATTTGAACCCTTCAAAAAGTGGGGGAGACCCAAAGAACTTGGTGAAGGGTTGGAAAGGAATCTCCCCCGGTGTCAAGTCACAGTAAGTACCGTTTTTAAAATAACCCCAAAAACACATTGCTAGTGTATGAGAGCTCAGAATCCATGAACCTGCCTTCCAAATGAAATTAACAATCCACGAATTCCTCACCGTATCAA
The DNA here is from genome assembly GCA_013397515.1 of Upupa epops. Taxonomy (NCBI): domain Eukaryota; kingdom Metazoa; phylum Chordata; class Aves; order Bucerotiformes; family Upupidae; genus Upupa; species Upupa epops. The sequence goes on from VZRI01006735.1 coordinate 414, forward strand.
CCCAGGAAACGAACTGGAGGGTAGTTATATGGCCTTAGTTATAGGGCCCATGTTTAGATAAGGGCCCGCAAACGACAGCGATACAGAGATAATCACATGCCACACAAACAGAGGAAAACTGGACAACATGATGAAAACCTCTGGGACACAACCCCTAAACACCCAATAAGTTAGGTCCCACAAGAACTGTTGCTCCTTTTTCTCCTCAAATGCCCCCCAGCCCCACGTTGGGCACCAAATTCTGTCTTGGTTTAGGAAGACAGGTACTAAATTTAATTGATTACTAAACTTAATTGATTCAAGTTGGCTAATGACTAGGTCAGAAAATTGTTTACCCAGTATGGCACTGGGTAAAACTATTAGCGGCCAGCTGTACCCATAAATCACCAGAATTCAAGTGATTGTGGACAATAATTAAAATTATGCCTAAACTCTGGCTACTGGATATTTTTATATTTAGCAGGTGTAATACAGTTTGTGTACTTCACTGACTGCTCTTATACATGTATTTCTAAAAGTGAAAATTGCTTGTTTGCTCAGTTAAATATTGTCACACATGGGACAGGATCAAATAGAATCATAGAATCATCAGGGCTTGGAAGGTACCTCGAAAGATCATCTAGTCCAATCCCCCTGCCACAGCAGGATGCCTAGACCAAGTCACAGAACAGAACATTACGGACTGGAAGTGACCCAGAAGGATCATCCAGTCCAATCACCCTGACCACAGGAGGATCACCCAGACCAGGTCCAGGTGGGTCCAGAGAGGAGACTCCACAAACCCCGCAGGCAAACCCCTCCAGTGCCCCATCACCCTCCCTGGGAAGAAGTTATAGAATCGGTCAGGGTTGTAAGGAACCATAGGATCATTCAGTTCCAAACCCCCCTGTTCAATTCAAACTGTGCCTTGGCTTTCCTAACCAGATCTCAAGCTGTTCAGGCAGCTTCCTTATATGCCCCCTATTCTAGCTGTCCCCCCTGCCATTCCTTGTAGCGTTTCTTTTTGTGCGACCGTTTAAATGCTTAAACAGAACATGGAAGGGCAGGATGCCTCATGTTTACGGTCTTTAAAAAAGTTATTTTTTAATCACAGATGTGTTTGCTTATACTGAATACAATTGGGTTCAGTTTACCTCCTTCAGGAAAGTGTAAAGTGCACACAGAGTTGATTGAATTGACAGTAAAAGAAAGCAGAATTAATGCAAGTTTTAGACTTCCAGCTGAAAATTTCAAAACCTTTCTTTGTGTAATTTCTGCTTAGACACAGTAAAATACATGTTTTCCTTGTAATGTGCAGATGCCATTGCACGTTTGCTTCTTGTGTAGCATATAAAATCATAACTTCAGGTTGCTTCCATGCCCAGCGAATATATAAGCATGTAAATGTATAATTGTGAAAGGCTCCTTACGCTTGCAATTTGTAAATATCAGCAATGTATTTCCTGAAAAAGAAATCTAGAGAAACGATAATATTGCCCTTTACCATGACAGCTCTGTCTTTCTAACACCAGTAAAGCACGGGGACAACTTTGAACTTCAGAGACTGGTTAATGATTCTGCAGATACTGCAGAGAACATGAAGACGGGAAGGATAAAACCTGGTGATGCACTGCATCCTGCTCACTGATCCTCATCTCTGGGTGTAGCTGGAGGTTCCAAGCAGCGGAGTACCGTAGGAAATGGCATTAAAGCCACGTCTTAACACTCCGCAGCCCATTCGGTACCGGGAGTTCGAACGGCTGTTCCCCGCCCAGATCCAAGATCAGGCTGGGTCACGCTCGAAAGAAACTGAGCTTTTCTCCGGCTCCTTCAACAAGTTCCTACCATACGCCTCAGACCACGAACCGACACCCACCCGACAACCTATCCCGCAGCCAGACGAGCGCCAGTCCGCTACCGCCACACCTCCCTCTCCGCGGGACCCGCACTGCTCCCGGCAGTACAGCCGCAGACAGATTCACTCGCTGTTGTTCCCACCGCCGCCCGGGCGAGAGATTCCCCGCCCTTCGAGGAGAGTCGCAGCACCAGAGCGCCGGAGCCCGCCCGGAGCCCGCCCGGCGGGGGCGTCCCGCTGCCGCTCCACCTCTGAGGTTTCCTACGGTAGGGCCGGGCCAGGCTGGGCCCCATGGCGTGGAGGAGGAGCAGGAGCAGGAGCAGTTACGGTTACGGGCGGGACTTTGGGGAGGAGGCGGTGGATGGAAGCAGGAGGGGGAGGAGCAGCAGGAGCAGTGGTGGTGAGGGCTGCAGCGGTGGCTTCGGCGCGGCTGCCCCGAACATGGCGACGGAGGAGGCGGCCGGGGCTGTAGGCGGCGGGGGTTGCTCGCCGGGCAGTGGCGGGTCCGTGCCCGTCCTGTTCTGCTTTTCGGTATTCGCCCGACCCTCCAGCGTGCCGCACGGAGCCGGCTATGAGCTGCTCATCCAGAAGTTCCTCAACCTCTACGGGGACCAGATTGACTTGCACCGCAAGTTCGTAGTGCAGCTCTTCGCTGAGGAGTGGGGTCAGTACATTGACCTGCCCAAGGGCTTCGTAGTCAGCGAGCGCTGCAAAGTGCGCCTGGTGCCTCTGCAGATACAGGTGAGACGCGGCAGCGGGGCCACAGGTGAGACTGGCGCTGGCCGCGGTTCAGAGGAGCCCACGGCGACTTATTTCTCCGTGAAAACTCTTGCCGAGGCAAGGGCGCCATGTCAGCGTTTTGCCTGAACCCGCTGGGAACTTGCGGGGACCCGCGCGCTGGCTGAAATCGCCGCCGCTTCTCAAGACAGGTGCTGCGGAAGATGACGCTGCCCGCTAAGGGTGCGGGGGGCTCTCACATCTCTGCATTGCCTTTTGCTCCAAAAAGCTTCTGCCGATTTACAGGTTTGTAACTCACTAGTTTTGTGGCTATAAAGCCGGAAACCAGACTGCCAGACGAGTACTGTACGTGCGTTTCATACTAAGACATCTTTCTGTGTGCTGGAGGTCTGTACTAGTCATGCTGCGATGGCTGTACTTGAATCAAATTGCTTTTGTACTTTCTCCTGTGTCAGAAAAGTTAGCCTCAAAAAACCAGCCCACCGTCCTATGATCCAAATCAACACATAAATAATGTTTTATAGTAGACAAGTTTTAGATTTGTTGAGCCAACATTATGGCATTATGTTTTGCATTTATTAATAAAAACTGAAACACTTCTTCTGTTCCCAGGAACAGTCTAATTCACATTGTTCTTAAAACCTGCTGAATTGTAGTTTCTTGAACATACAAACTTTCAGGGGGACCTACATCAGCGGTAGCTTTGAAGGCCTCCATCCTTCCCTTAATCCATTGTATGAAAAAAAAGTGACTAAGAAGACCAAACTAACTTAAGGGCTCATTTTGTCCTTTGCTATTGTTTTCATCATTCATCCCTGATTGTATTCAGTGTAAAACTTTTCTTCTCTGTTTGTTGGAAACAAAGTAGATGGAGGCCCAGCCAAGGAAAGGGAACAGTTTCTCCAACTTGCAAAAGGAATTGGTATGAATGTTAATTCCAGCAAGGATTTCAAAATCTGAATTTTACCCCAGTTACCCAAGTAATCTGGGCCTGTAGTAGTGGGGCAGGTCAGAATTTTGTTTTCTTGTACATGCAGATCACTGCTCTGCAAAGACTGTATTGCAGATGGCTTCTGTACTCAAATTATAAATGCATCCTGAGTGTGTTTAGCAGGATGTAAGACTCAGTGTAAAAGGTCAGTGTTGAGACATGGAAAGATATGTAATTCCCAGGGCACAGATGCGCTATGCAGCTTCAGCTGAATGCTGGGAATTGCGGTGAAACAATATTTAATGTGTTGGTTGCCTAATCAGTCAGGTGCTTTCACTGATATAGTTGCAATTCTGTGACAATAAGTGACTTGTTAGGAAATGGATAGTAGTTATGTATTATTCTAGTTGACTCCTTGATATGCTATGGCAGCTGAGAATGGGCTGGAGACATCACAAAGATGTCAGTCAATTTGCCTTAAGTCTCAAGCAGGTGCTCAGAAATCACTTGTTTCAGGAATGTTTGGCCTACTAGTCTCAGCTGTGCTTTTAAATACTTAGAGGATTTACTCATGAGAAGGTTCTTCTTTCTTTGTATATGGGGATTTGTACACTGACATTTATTTCTTGCTCTTTTTCACCTTCTCCCCGGTGTTTCACTTACGATTGTCCAAGATGGATTTGAACAGTTTGTATGTGGCATAGTCAGTTGAAATACCATTTGAACATGCCTTTCAAAAGGGACAGCCTGTGCTGAGTGATACAAATAGGCTTGCATATTTGCAAAGATGTAATTGCTTTAAGATTATGATTCACAGATACTTGTGTCTGTATCCCAAATTTCAGTATTTTTATATGCATGCTTTATAAAGTGTATATATGCATTTAGTTAGGGATGCTATTTTAACCCTTGGGCAGGTAGCAGTGCCCACGGACTACTGAACAGTATACTCATCTGTGGATCTGTCATGGATGAATGCCTCTTTTTGCAGTACTCAAAAAATGTTGTTAACAAATGGTGCCTGCCTTGGCTGTTTCCATTTCCTGTGCCTGTGGTTGAGGTGGGCAGTAATTTCACAAAAAAAATCACCATATGCAGCCCTTGGAAAGCCGTTCCATATAGTCATTTCAAGGGTTGTTCTGAACTAGGGGACATTTTGCTCTCCAGTTATATTTGTCCTTTTGTACAGTGCCCATAGATATACCTTTGTTTGGTTTTATGTTTCTGGTGACTTTTGATGGCTACCCAGTGTTGGGCAGACTGGTGGGATGGAGCCTGCCAGCTGCCCCTGAAATTCCTCAGCTTGCAGTGGGAAACACTTTGTCTCTGACCTCAATCAGCTGATGAGGAGGTCATTCATTTGCAAAGGGAGCAACTGAGTAATAGCAGAAAGGAGTCATCTGCTCTTCATGGATTTCATGGTTTTTAGAACTTTTAATGGAATAATATCTATAGTCAGGGCAGGGAAATGCAATACCAGTTTAGCCTCTCCTAACTCTGAATGCAGTTAAATAGGACTACTAGATCTATAATTTTGCTCTAACTGTTTTAACTCTCTCTGAAAGAGGGAAGCAGTAAGGAAGAGTATTTTGGAGATGCCAGAAACAGCAAAATGTGTGCTCATTACATCCATGCAATAGCACAGCTCGGACAGCATTTGAATTTGTGCCCAGGAGAGGTTGTTTCAGTCACTGCTATAACTTCAGGATGACTTGTCTGTAGTAGTGCTTGTGCTTTGCATTTTACAAACCACCTTTAAGATGCTAGAGCTAAAAGGATGAAATTGTAGAACTTGTTGCATGAAACACTTTCTTCAGGGTGTTTTTTTAAAAGATATGTTGATGTCTCAGATGGATCTTTCTTGCAGAAACTGCTTGCAGAACGATACCTAATTGTTGCTGAAATATAAAGGTAAATAACATACAACTACATACACACAGATTTGCATTCATGTATTAAATAATGCTGCATTCAGATACGCTGAAAATAAAAGTAACATTAACACAGGAGCCTAAGTCTTTTTTCTGAAAACCAGTAAAAACCCAAGTGTAGATTGCAGGATATGAGGCAGGTGATGGAAGTTGTTCACGTATTCTCCTAAAGGTGCAGTTTATACAAACTGAGACGTCTATGCTAAAAATAAATTTGGTGCTTCTAAATATATTTTTTTAAAGCAGTGCTTGGAACCTTGAAGAAGGGGGGTGGGGGAAGGATTAAAAATATTGAATTATAAATTTCTTCAAATCCAGACTCCTTGTTTGTGTATCTTTACAGCAGAAATTTTGATTGGTTTAGATTTTTATGAAGAATTTGTGCTGACTGATTTATAAGAACATCATGTGATTATCTAACTTAGCTTTTTAGGTGCTGAATTGCATAAAAAGCACTTCAGCATAGCCTAAAATAAATATTTGTTTTCCTAAGATGAAACATTTGTAATCAGATTTTTTTTTCCCCCTGAAATACAGGAAACTATCTTCAGGTTTGCCTTTTTTATTTGAAAATTAAGCAACAAAGTAAAATGGAATCTTACATATTTCCTTTCAGAAATCAAGAAAATATGGTAATAGTTTCCTTTTTGTTGTTTTATGCCATTCTTGAAATAGGCTGACAGGTCCTCTGTTTTTGCCCTTGTAATAGGGCAACCTTGGCAAGAGATATGAGATGATACTGATGTCACGTGAAATTATTTTTCTGCTTCCATTTTCTTGTTTGTTACAAACATTCTAAACTTTATTTTTTGTGTGTAATGATTTCCTGAAGTTTGAAAGCAGAAAGTGCAGATAAAGATGACGGTGAATATTTTTGTAAAGCTGATTTTGTAGATCACAGTACTTTATCACAGACATATTGTGCATGATGATTAATAATAATAATCAGCAGAGATGAAAAAATCCCACCTATCAGAGATGTGAAAAAATCCCACCTATCCTTTCCCACCTAGGCCTTTTCTAGAGTAGGATTTAAAGCTGTATGTAGCTTGCAATAGCATACCTTTAAATCCTGGTCTGGGCAAGATCCTAGAGATGACTTCTCTAGTTGGTTAAGAGACCTGCATCAGGTTACACGTTCATCTGATGTACCTATTCTTGTTGTGCTGTGGATTAATTCCAACTGGAGAGAAGAAAGTGAATGAGAAGGGTGAAGCAATACAAATAGATAAAGTACTGTGGCCCAGGAGTGGTGCACTTTGACCTGGATTTCATTGTCAGGGGATGCATGAGTTAAAGGTGTCCTTTGTGCTTGACGTGCTGTGGCTGTAGAATGAGAAGATGGCTTTGAGAGCAAGTGAATAATAAAATTTGTGTCGCATGCAGAAGCAGCAGTAAATGGAAACTTTCCTTTATAGGTAACAGACACTTTTGTGAATTTATTTATGGACTGCATAAGCTGTTATTTATGAAACCTAATTTCAAACTGTTTTTTGCTTCACTTTGTCCTTACATCTATTTCACACAACACCAGTAAGTGCTGATTTTTGTTTTTTGTTTTTATCATCTAGTTGTACCGGCGGCTTCTTGCTCTGCTACATGGTTTTGATTAATGTTGCATGGTTTTGATTAAGTTAATCAGAAATAAATATGAAAATAAATACAGGAATTACTTATGTTAGATTTTGTAAAAGCTTTAATTTAGTAAATATGTAGTTAACCCAACTTCTGTTTTAGACTGCTGCTGGTGTTAAATTAAATGATATTAAACCAACTTGATGATGTAGGAAAACAGATACAAAGCATTTAAAGCTCCAGCTCCCTGTGTCATTCATTCTGAATGCACGGGGTTATGCATTCAGTGCCGTTTGTAATGAGGATGCTCCTTGGCTGGAAAAACAGGCAGATTTATGTGTCATTCACTGTAAAAACAGAACAATATTGAACTGAGTTCTATAAGCTCTGTTTCAAAGCCACTATTTGTTAATATTCTGTTGTCAGCATCATTGCCGAAACTTGAGACAAATAACTGTTTTACAGAGGGTTCCAAGCTGGTCCAGCTGCAAGCATCTGAGAGAGCAGAAATAAGGTTGGGTTCAAAAAGGAAGCAACAAGACAATTCCTACACTAAGGTAGATGTAACCAGCTATGCAAATGAAAGATGGGGGAGTTTTCAGGGCACTACTTTGATACTGAAATGTGCCTCAGGAGTCTAATTATCATGAATTATGAAAAGAGCAAATAGTATACTAGAAAATACAAATGGAAGAGGGTCAATTCAATGGCTGTTAATTGACCAATCTTCTCTTGAGGCTGCACTAGTGCTGAGGGTTATTATGGGCCTCTGTTCATAAGTACTACTGTTAGTAGTAGTATGATGTTCCTTGCTGTAGACTGCAATTTGAAAAGTACTTCAGGTAGAGCAATAAAAATGGTTTGAGTTGGAGGAGCAAAGGTTGAAAGCATTAGTTATGTTTTTAGAATAAATTAGGGGCAGGATTAAAGGGAAACTGTACACAAGTCATGAGTTATGGTAATAGGTGTTTGCACGTGGTTGCGCAGGTGAAAGAGAATGGTAATGCTCATGTATTTCAAATCCACCAGGGACAGACCTGGAAATAATACTAAAATAGCAACAGTTTCTGTGGGTGAGAAAACACGGCAAGGAAAAGATGGAGTTGTGGAATGGATTGTATAGAAGGTGTTAAATTGCTGATACGTACAGCTGATGGGTCTGACCAGGTAAGTATCTGTCAAGAATACTTACATTTGTTATATTCTTCTGTGGAGGCACATTGTTAAGCTTCTTGAAGGCCTGTCTTGTATATTCATACTTGTTTCTGTGCTAAGGATAGCAGTGCCATCCACTGTCTTGGTGCAGGAAGACATGTCATAATGCAGTAGACTAACTGTATGCATCACTCTACAGTCTGTGATGCTTTGCAAGTAGTTCACAATTATTTTAAAAAATAAAAAAGTTGTAGAATGATTTATAGAAGAAAATAATGGTCTTTGCTTATCATATAAATGACAAGATAAAATGACATGTTTTCTGAGTAGGAAGCACACTCATAAATGTTGTCTATTCCAGTTAGAGTATTTCTGCTCCTGAGTGGTAGGAAAATTAAATGTCTTGATTGACTGCTCTGATAGTAATTAAATGCCAGAGTTAGAATGGGTCACAGTAGGTGCTAACCATGATGTTGAATAGTACATTAGTACTTCCCACTATCTGGTTTGTGTGTTGTTCAAGGTTGTGGATGGATGGTGTTAAAGAACAAGGCAGTTACTCAGTATTTAATTTTATTCTCAAGTGTTCTTGGTCCCAGGCCTCATTTATTAGGCAGTGTACAGTTGCAGACATAGAGTTGCTGTTTGGGAGAGGTATCTTGAGGCTGTCTTCTGTAACTGCTATACAAAGCCAGTTCTTGATCAGATTAGCTCTTGGTTTGCTGAATGCTTTAAACCTCCAACAGCTGAGATCCTACCACTGTGATAATCTGTTTCAGTACAACTGCACCTTGCATGAAGAACATGATGCCTGTTGTGATGCTTTGCTGCCTTCCCTTGGCATCAGTACCTTGTTTTATGGTGGCTACTACATTTGCCATCATAACTGCATGTATCAATAGTATTGCGGTTTTCTCACCAAGAACTGGAGGAACTGTGCTTACGTGTATTTGCTGTTTCAGTGGTAATGGTGTACTGAATCCAAGAGTTGTAGAATTTCAGTGTTTAAAATTATTATGCACAAGTAATTTTCTCTTTAAGTTGGAACAGGCCATTCTCCGGTTGAGAGTGGCTGCTGCTATAGTTGTTAGCCTTTGAAATGGGGAACAAAAGTGTTTTACCTGGGAGATATGTGGTGAATCAATGAAAGATTTGGGAGTGGTATTTAAGGATTCCTGATTACCTTGCGATGAATTGACTTGGGTGGCTGGCAGGACCGGGTGAGGAAATAGGAGACAAAGGACAGAATGAGGACAGTGTAATCACTTCTTGGGCAAGCCAGACCAAATGTGGTGAAATTAATTTGTTGTCAGTCACTATCTGGGTAGAGTGGAATAATGTAATGGGAAGAGTTGTAAAAACATATTTTCCCCACCCGTTCTTTCTTCCCAGGCTCAGCTTCCCTTCTGACATTTCTGTCTCCTTCCTGCATGTGGTACATGGGAATGGGAAAGGGGGCTGCAGTCCTTCAGACTGATTCAGTGTGGATGCCTTCCATGGCAAGGAGTTCTTCTAGAATGAAATGCTTCAGTGTAGATCCTGCTGGAAAATGTGCAACAGCTTGGGCTCCTTCCTCTCCATGGGGCCACAGGTCCTGCCAGGCACCTGCTCCAACACAGGCTTCCCACAGGCTCACAGCCTCATTTGGGTGCATTCTTTTCCTCTGATGTGGGGCCCTTTATGGGCTGCAGATGGATATCTGCTCCTTTGTGGAGCACCAGGGACACAACCTGCCTCACAAGGATCACAACAGCATTAAGGGGAACTTCTGTGCTAACACCTGGAGCATCTCTGCCCTCCCTTTCTTTGACCGTGGTTGCTGCACAGTTCTCTCAAACCCTCAGTCTAGTCTCACATTCTCACTCCTTCCAATTGCTGCTGCAATGTGTTTTTTTTACCATTTCTTAAATGTTATTGCAGAGGTATAGTAGCTGATGATATTGCTGATGGTGTCAGCTTTGGTCACAGCCAATCTTTGTTGGAGACAACTCTCACTGGTGTGCTGTCTGACATGGGATAGCTTCTGCCGATCCCTGCAGCCTTGGCCCCTACTGATGGTTTTTTAGTTTAAAACAGTGTTACCTCAGTTTGCAGAAAATGACATGTATGCAATTAATAGCTACTTCCTAGAAGCAGTTTCTTCTAAATTATTTATCAGTTTGAAAACTTCTTGAATACATGTAATTTCTCTGAGTTGCCTTATTACTAAATGATAGTAGGTAGTGCAAGTAATTTCATACAAATACAAAGTACCCTTCAAAATGAGAAAAAATACAATCTTTGTTTCCTTCTTTCTTTCCATTCCCTTTCCCCCTGACTCGGTAGCCTCTACAGGGGAAATACTGGTAGACTATTTTTGTCATTAAAATATATTCGGTTCAGTTTGTGGTCATTATACTCACCAGCCTCTCTGCTTTTGTTCCAGCCTTTGAACAGACCTGTTATATACGAAGGAAACTGACTGCTCAGTTAATCTATTGAAAATGTATACATACAGTATTGAAAGCAAGTGGACATCTGACTTCTTAAACCTTATTTTGTCAGTTTGCAAGAGTTGTGTGTTTGAAAATGTCTTTGAGGAACTTAATTTTTGTTGTTGATACTCTTTCTGTTTGGTGCGGTATTTTTGTTACAGTGATATGCCCTCCAGAGTTTAGAAGGTTCCATGTATGTTTATTCAGACTTGTCTCACACTTAATAAAATGTCAGTTATTTATTGATGATTGTACTACCCTGATCAGTATAAGGCGTTCATTTGTATTTAGAAACATACTAAAAACAGGCTTGAAAGACTTTTCTCCTACTTTGAGTTAAAATAACTGTTTTCCTGTTAGAGGCATTGCAGACTCTTCTTCATTCTGCTGCTTTTCTGAAAAACTCTTCACTGCTATAGAAAACACAGTCTTCATTTTGTTTTTCAGATGACTACTCTGGGCAACTTGACACCATCAAGCACCGTGTTTTTCTGTTGTGATATGCAAGAGCGGTTCCGGCCTGCTATTAAGTATTTTGGGGATATCATCAGCGTTGGCCAAAGACTGGTATGATTCTTGCTAATTTATGTTGTAGTAAGTCTTGGTAGCACTTGTAAATTACTATTCTACACACAAGCAGTATACTGGGTTTTCAGTTCTAAGTAATAAAATTGCCTAATTAAAATTTAGTAATTTCCTTATTTTTTTGAACACTCTTCTCTTCTCCCTTGCAGCTTCAAGGTGCACGGCTCTTAGGAATTCCAGTTATTGTAACTGAACAGTATCCCAAAGGTCTTGGCAACACTGTGCAAGAAATTGATTTAACAGGAGCTAAACTTGTGCTTCCCAAAACAAAGTTCTCAATGGTATTGCCAGAAGTTGAAGCAGCATTAGCAGAAATCCCTGGAGTCCGCAGCATTGTCCTCTTTGGAGTAGAAGTATGTGCATTGCCTTTTGGTATTGATTTATGGTGATTGGGCAACAGTTCTGCCACTTAAAAAGAAGTGAATTTATATTGCTTAGAGCTCTGTCTCCTACAGATTAAATCAATTTTGTTTATTTGTCTTTGATACTGCCTCATAATAAAATTTGAAATGAAGAATATGTAAACTCTATGCTTTTGTCTGAAGCTTGCTTGTCACTTAAAATGTACAGTGAGTTCTCTGGTAATGTTGAAAACTACATGTTTGAGTCCTAATTGATTGTGCTGTAATGTAACATTTATGCCACTCATGTTTGTTATAATGGTTTGTTTGGATTTTTGCCTTTGGTGTCTCCCCTATAGACTCATGTCTGCATCCAGCAAACAGCATTGGAATTAATTGGCAGAGGTCTGGAAGTTCATATTGTAGCTGACGCCACTTCATCAAGAAGTATGATGGACAGAATGTTTGCTCTTGAGGTAAGATTCTTTCTTAAGGCTTTTTTGAGCTTGGGTCTGTATATTAATTTCCCTGTTTATTATAAACTAGTGATAAATTTCTAAAGACAGTAAGCAGTAGACAGATGTAAACTTGTTATGAGGTCAATGTTCTGATTATCAGAATAATGATCAGAATAAATTCCATGATGGAGAAGATTTTCTGCCTTATCTTTGCTCTCTACATTATGACTTAATATATGGGACCTGGTTTGTGATACTTGGGTCTTGAATGTTACTGTTTTGAGCAGTCTGGGTTACTTTCTGCAGCCTATATTAATGTTTTAGCTTATTTTGTTAAGCAGTGTTAGCTGTATAGCATAATAAAAGTATTACATGGCTTTTGGCTTTATTGTTCCACGTGGTAATTGTTCTGCTGTTGAAATTCTGTGAAATGCAGTGGAATATTGTAATTGATCCTGTTCAGAGCTCTTGTATGGTCTGTCCCTCCCTCTGCTATTCCTCGTCATTACAAATTTGAGCTTAATCTCAAGACTGATTATAGTAAAGACTTCCCCCACTGCCCCCTCCCATTCTAAGAGCTTATTCCAGATGATGCAAAAGTGGAGATAAGTTAACAAGAAGATTTTGTAAGAGTGTACAGCTAAGTGGCAGCAAATTCATGCAAATGATTTTTTTGATGCTGTACTTTTAACATCCCTGTAGGCATCACTGATGGAAACCAAAAACTGATAGGTACATTAAGTATTGAAATCTTTTGCCTATAAGTTGTTCTGGAATTTAAACTCATTATAACTAGAACATTTAGTACTTTTTAAATAGATTTGGGGAAGACTTAATTTCCTTTTTCTCATGGATAAGAGAATTAAAGGCTAAAGGGAATTCAGCAACATAAACTGCTTGATGAAAGCATGGCTTTGATTAAATGGAAGGTTAATGTTTTCTGTCTTGAAAGGGCAGTGTTGCAGAAAGAGTACAGGAATGAATGAAAACACAGACTTCCCAGTTCTGTGTGGTGTGGCAGCAGTAGTAGACAGTACCAGTGCAGGAAAAACTAAAATCTGTTTGTGTATATCTTCTGCGTTGGATTATCACACCATGTCTGCAAGTGTAGAATTTGGCTCAGTGCAATAAAGGCTACACCTTGTGGTCAAAAAGGTGTCATTCATCTTAAAAGTGTTTACTTGCAAAAGATACAATCCAGGCAAATGTCTCGGTTTTGGGTAACTTTAACATGTCTCTTTTCAGTGTTTTTTCACCAGTCGCAAAGAAAAGGTTTTGCTGTGGTCACTTAAATAGTCATTAAAATACAATTCTGGAAATGTTTTGTCCTGCTGTGATAAGTCAGACAGTTATATGGCAGTAATTCCTCCTTTGCTGTGGCTGTGCATGCCAATATTGTCTCCTTTTTGTGCTGTAAATGCTTGCTTAATGTTTCTGCAGGCTGTGGGCAAAAGGTGGGAATGCTTGGGAGCAGGAGAAAGGGACATGTGTTCTGCATGTGTCAATTGTCATGACTGACCACAGCAATATTTCTTGGTGAGTCAGTGAAAATACCAAATTAGGTGGTGCTGCTTTAGTCTCCCTATTAGCATTTCCTAGTCATGTTCTTTTAACTAGTGAATCTGACTTTGTTTCTTTTGCAAGTTTGTCTCCATACCTGGTAAGATGAGGTGATGTTCATTCCTGGATCCTTTCTCTTGCCTTTCAGTGATGATGGGATACAACTTACCTTTTCTCTCCTTTGGTCACACTGACCTTAAAAGGATGGTAGAATAAGCTCACACTGATAATTAACTACCAGCTTTCTCTGGAACCCCAAGTGTTACCTGGTTCCACCTGCCCCTTAAGTTCTTCACATTTCCTATAGCATGTATTTTGATGGTGCTGGTGACAAATAAGCAAGTAGCTGAACAAGTGTACTAGGAAGTGCAGTTTCATAGCCAAAGCTTCCATGTCTGAAAGCTTTCTTGTGTGTGTAGATGACCCTAAAGAGTTGTCTCAGCTTATGTTGGGACTATGAATGGTAGGCAAATTCAACTATGGCAGGCAAGAACTTATCTGGCCAAAGTTGTGGTTGTTCTTAGTGTCTGCCCTTTCCAATGAAGATGTCTTAGGTTGCTGCTTGGTTTTGGATTAAGTCAGCGTAGTCTGTTCCCACTGGATTCCTCTTCTGATCTACATCTGTTCTGTTTGTTCCTATAGTGTAGATACTACCCATATTTGCTGCTTTCCTTCATCTGAAAGTCTGTGTTCTAATGGATACTTCTCCTTTCCTTGAAAGTCATCCAGTACACACATATTCATTCTAATCTCAGAAGTATATAAATTATAATTACTCCTAGAAGGCAGAGTATAAGCAGCCAATATGAGCCTCTTTGACATGTTACAGTGTGCTTCTAAAGAGAGGACAGGCCCATTTTTCAATTAGTATTTCTCAGAAGGCAAGGTTGTTTAACACTTTGTTCTTCTTGTTTGTTTTTCTTTCATCCATACTTATTAAAAGCAAGACTTTTGTCTTCCTGGAGAAGTACATCTTGAAAATGTTGCTATAATACTACATTTCAATTTTCCTGTTGTTTTTCTCTCTGCTATGCGTATGTAATTTAAACAAATGTGTTCCTCTATGAGTAAGAAAGCTGAGGAAGCTGTCTGCTTGTTTTCGTTTGTATTGCAAGGCTTGCTGCCATTACTGCAGTGGGAAGCATTGACTTGAGTATATCTAGATTGGCCTAGATTATCATTACATAGATGGTAACTTCATGTACTTTACAAGCCCTCTAAAATCAGTAATTTCCCCACATTGATCACTTTGTAATTGAAAACTAAACAACAGTGACCTATGCTCTAAACAGTTTAGAGCTACTCTTTCCTTTTAATGGTAACTATTGAATCCTCCTTTGAAGGGTATCTGTATTTTCTGCTCTTGCCCTTCCTTGGCTACTTCAGGATCCATTTGGATTTGGTGGAGCATGTGATCAGTAGAGGAAGATGGAGGGAAAGCTGATTCCCTGAAGAGACATACTAACAAGATCTGTGTGATTGCTGGGAAACAGATAAGGGTTAGTTGATGATGAGGCTGTACCTTAAAGATGACTTAGCTGTGCCACAACCACTTCAGTCTTAACAGTCAAACTTCACAGTATGACTGGTGGCTGGGGCTATGTGAACCATTGCTCTGTTTAGTTCCACACTTAACAAGATCTAGCAAGCATCTTTCCATTGTGTTTTCCATGCAGAGATGCTTTTTATTCTGTAGATTTCTAAAAACTATCTTGGGAATTGCTGAGATTGTAATGAGATGTCAGTTAAAAGGAGATGCTGTTGTATGAGTATGATTTATAAGGTTTGTGAAATAATTTTTTCTGTCTCCTGAGATTATTATTATCACTTCACTCTGTAGTCCAGTGACTGAGGTGCTAGTACATAACAAGACCTCAAAGAGAAATCTTTACTATTATCTTTCTTGCTTAGCACCGTTAGCTTGGACCTCAGTGTTTTCTCATTCCCAAGGCCTTTCAAATCTTCATGAAAGTGAAGAAAGCTATTCTCAGAACCATACAAGAGAAAAGGCTTTTAATATAAGAGTGGTCATATTTTCTTCATGTAACATATAACACGGGAAAGAATATAGTCCAAGTGGGCAGTCTTACTGGTAATCCAGCACATCCCTTTTAATTCATTAAATCTAAAACCAGACACTTTCCATCACAGCTTTATAAAAGGCTTTGTGAAGAAATGTCGGAATGGAATTGACAATATTTGTTAATAGAGGTTTTTAAAAATACCATCCATTTTGCAGAACGGTTACTCAACTCACATTTGCAGATATCTCACATTATTATTTCTGTTTTTTTCTTTTTCAGCGTCTTGCTCGTACTGGAATAATTGTTACTACCAGTGAGGCTATATTGCTGCAGCTGGTAGCTGATAAAGAACATCCAAAATTCAAAGAAATCCAAAATCTCATTAAGGCGAGTGCCCCTGAGTCTGGACTCCTTTCCAAAGTTTAAATAGGACACAGAGGAAGCAGATATCACTGTGATCTTTAAGGAGGAAGGAAAGCTGCAAGCGCACATGTACATCTTTCACTCATTGTTTGTTAGTCTAAAATTAAATTTTGACATACTTATACTTGCCGTAGCAAAATTGTCTGGTTTTACATCTAGGTCTATCTTTTTCTGTTTAGTTACAGCTGTCAGAGGTACTGGGTGCTGCAGTACCTTTTTTTGTCAAAATTCCTCATTTAAAAGAACACAAATTAACAGATGCCTGCTGGGCTGTATGATACACTGGTTGTAACAGCTCCAAAAAGTGCGCATTTCTGTGGCACTTCTTGATTATGCACTTTGTAAAAGTGTTCTGTGATGATAGGCTTTACTTTTGTATTGATAACAGATAATTACATGCTAAATAAATGTGATATGCTTTAATATTCTGTGTAAATGAACTATTTTAATAGAGCATAAGTCAAAACCCATTAAGACCTATGGAGTACATGCACGCTTTTGTTATCTAGGATGAAATCTAAGCATTTTGCTTCATAGACAAGATAGATAAAGCGTCAACTGATGTTTGACTGCTCTAGGTAGCCAAAGTTTGCGTCATGATTTTAAGTGATTCTGCAGTTGACTGCCCAGTCCTGTACATCACCAAGTGTGCACATAGAGAAAACTGTCACTTAATCACTGCGCTACAAACAGTTGGTGTGAAGTCCTTGAAAATTAGTGGAACATCTTCAAAAATTTTTAATTGGCTATACTAAAGTAGTAAAGACTTAAAGCTTTTTCAGCTTCAAGTGCTGAATTTACTGTTAGATTTGGGATTTTTGCTTCATTTTACTTAGATGAAACCTCAGCTTCAGTTTTTTCATGCTTATTTTGTGGGCTACAGCTGGCTTAAATGCATTCTGCAGAAAAATAACTTCCTCAACAATAATATATAGGTATTTTCTACATAGAACCAAATGTATAATGTTCATAAAGGCACTTCCTTCTTATTCCAGTGGTTTAAACAATGTTGTATAAAGTTTACAGGATGAATGAGACTTTTATTTAAGAGTAGTGGATGTCATACTGAACGCAGATGTTGGTAGAGAAGCAACTAGAGTACATATACTGTTCTAAAATTCCTTACTTTACCCACAAGATGGCTTTAAAAGAATTGTTTCATATAATTATAGCCATTATATATTTAAAACAAATAAAATGTTAACATTTGTTGTCTCTTATGTGTGTGATATTTATTGAAGATCTTCTGTGTGGCTGTGGAATTTCTGTTAGATGTCTTGGGGATTTTGTGTAAAGATCAAGGGTGAAAAATGTCTAATAATTCTTGTCTTCTGTGTCTAGTTACTGTACTATTTAGCGGTCAAAAATATGAGGAATGAACATAATGCTTCAAGTTGGAGGCAGGGAGTCAAGTTGAAGAACTATTGTCCTATATCACTGACCTACTTTTTACCTTCTTTTCTGGTATATTAATCACGTTGCCTAGCAGTATAAAGTCGACTTATATAAATCAACAGCTGTGCACAAAAATAGTATAGCAATGTGAAATATATGTGATGTAATATGAAATAACGAGGGGGTTTCTGTCTTAACTTTGTGTTTTACGATAGAGTTAATTGAAGGAATGTAATGGGTTTTCACATTTGTTTTTGGAACAATGTAAATTTCGTAAGTAACTTTTATGTGGGCTTTTTTGAGATGTATTATGGAAAAATTACTGGTTTCATACAGTCATGTTTGTTTAAATCTCATTTGGATGTGATTCTAAGAGCATTTATTTAAAAAAAAATGAAAAAGGGTTGTTATCACTCTGCTACATGAACTGAGTTTATTCATAACAGATTTTCCTTTGCTGTAACTCATCTGTATTTTCTGTGCTCTGACAATTGCATGTTCCACCGCAGGAGAGTAGCGGACCTGAGCTATGTGAGAAGAGGTCTGCAGGCTATTGCATTACCTAGTGTAAGTACTGTTTTGTCCTAAAAGGATATGAAATTACTGAAATAACACACTATTGCTTGGGAGTATGCTCCAGCAATTGTGAAGAAGACTAGTTATCACTGTCAAAGTGCCCTTTATTTAATGTCTTCACCACACCTATGGCTAAATAAACACAATTGTTACCTACCTATTGTAGGTAGCTGCGCCTGCTGTAGATAGCTTCAGTTACCTTCCTTGATGGAGGATACTTAATTCTTTTTTCTTCCTCACTTGCTGGTCTGCATCTGTGCAATGCTGCTGATACGTTCTTCACCTGACTGGAGTAGCTGTTGTATAAAATCTACACAAAACACAACACTAGGTATGTCTATGATTAGTTTCTCTGTTAAACCCTTGCAAAGGGTTTGCAGAGGGTTACTGGGGCAGTGTGAGTTTTAAGTTTTAAAATAACATTGTCTATTTACAAGACAGTGGTCCTTCATTTTGTATAAACTAAAGCAGGTAAAACCTCTGCTACCCTTTGCAAAACCTGAAAACAGAATGAGTAAAAAAAAATCTCTTGCTAGCCAATGTTTTCTGTTACAGTTATCACAAATGACCCATAGTCAGAGAAATAGAGATGCTTGGGACTGCTTCATCATTTCTGTGCTTGCTTGGCAGTAGTTCAAAACTTTTGCTTTAAAAACTGTTCTAATGAAATGTGAAGTCATGGCTGGAGCTGTGGAGCCCTGATGGAAAGGCCAGTGACATTAAAGAGGATAAATGCTTTTACTGTGATAGAAGATAATACTAACTAGTACTTTCATGTACTTCACTTGATTCTGAGTGTTTTCTACCTTAAGTACTGCGAGTGAAATAAGTTGTCAGTGATTTGGAGAATCTGTTGGGGGGGGTCATTCATTCCCCCTCCCCATCTGAAAAAATGAAATTTGATACATAATATATAGGTAGATTATGTTGTCATAACAGGCTTAGAGAATCTGCTCTGCAAATGTGTTATGGCAGAAAATGCTTGAAGTTCTGCTTTGGTAGTCCAGTACTGGTTTCTCCTTATTCTCTGGAATGGAATACTCTCATAAAGTGGTTGTTAAACCTTTCTGTAATCTCAAGATATGCTTCTGGTACAGCAGAGTTTATGATTGATAGTATACTGCTGCTTCTATTAGGACAAAACTAAAAGTACCTATGTTTCGCTATTTATATATAATAGAGTGTGGGGTCTGGTTGTTTTATTACTCATTTAAATTGCATAATGTCCTTGTTAATGTGAAATAAAGGAGTATTTGCAGAGGACTGCTGTGAGTAGAAGGAATTTATTATGTATTAGCATGCTTAGGTCTGCTTAATACGCTTACTAAGACTACCAGGGCTGGCAGCTCTCCAGCCACTGACAGCATTAGGCTTTTGCTTTTAATGAAGCTCTTTTATCTGCTCATGAGAGAAGACTGAGTAAACAAATGAAGAGAGCAGTTAATACAGAATAGATGGTGAAGTGCAAAGGCAAAATGGAGAAGAAAACCTGTTATGACTAACTTTTTTTTCCCCGTGGAAATGTTAAGAGAATATTAGGAAGCTTGAATGCTTATTACATACCTTAAACTTCCAAAAATTGAATATGTCATAGCAGTCCTTAATCATGTCTTTCTGTGCAGTTTGTTCTCTTTCTGGACTGTTTGTACCTTGTTTTTATCAACTGCCCTGAAAACAGACTCTGCTAAGTGTTTGATCTCAGACTAGCACAAGAATTGTGAACTGGCGGGGTTAATATTTGGCTATCAATGTTAAAAAAGTAGGGGGGGGGTGCTGGAGCAAAGGCTGAAACAAGGAAGCAAAGATCATTCACCATAACTGGAATGATTTTACCTGTCTAAAGTGTAGATTTTTACAGCTAAAAGATGTATGTACACTTGAAATGTATTAGAACTAAGTTGGTACCGCTCATTTTGCACAATAGTAAGAGGTCTGGATAGTTAGACTGACTCAAAATTGTGTGCTGTCACAGGGAAGCAGGTGTTTGCAATTGATCCAAATGAGGCTCAGGTTTGGTTTTTTTTTCCAGAGAGTTTTGCCTGTTCAGGTTCACAGAGCTCTTAGTAAAATCATAGGTCAGCTAAACTCTTCAGGCATCTGGAAAAGCATCAATAGCTCATTGAGGCTTATTAAAATTTAGTGTACTGATGTCATTATTTTGAATAGTGGGCTGCAAATAGTTATTACATGGAGTAACTTTTAAGTTTAGGGCCTGCTGTGTTGAGGAGCCAACAAGTTATGTCTGGTATTACTAAACTAAGTCTGATATACTTCAAGAAAAAAAGCTGGAACAGGACTGTATCTCTAAATTATTTTCCTTTCCTCTGCCCAAGCCTCTTGACAATTGCCCTTTCTGGCCCAAAGTAAGAAGTAGAAGAAGAGTTTTTCTTTAAAAGCATGTTAGGAAAGGAAAAGGGAGTTTTGTGTAATCTGTATCATGTGCATATTCAGGTCATTAATGCATCACTTTTCTGTTACCATTCAATAAAATACACACTGTAAACCTGCTCACTACCATGATCTATCTACTTGATGGCATCCAGGGCTGGCTGTGACAAGACAAGAAGTGTCAGTGCTGGGACAGTCCAAGGGCTTAGAACAGATGTTCCTAGCTTCAAGATACTGACCCTTGCAATGCGCAGTATTGGTCACTCTAGGGAAACAAGAAACGTTTGAAAGCAAAATACCAGGCTTTCTCCTGTGAAGCTGAAGTAGTTCAATACTTAAATGTACAAGTCTCGGCTGGGGTGACATTAAAGGAAAGAGGGGCTGATTGATAAGAAACCGCTCTTCCTGCCTCAAAATTAGGTGGAGGTTGAGAAAATCAATGAAACCACAAAGCTTAAGAAGAGCAGTTTTATTGTTTCAGACAGATGGTTTTTTAAATTAGTGCCCAGGAGATTAATCTAGCGAACTGCAGATGAGGTTGAGTTCAGTGACTCATGACAGTTACAAGTCCTGCACTAGAGAAATCATCAAGTTTTAGGAAGCTCCAGTCTGTAAAATAAGATAGGGTTAGACAATTTTTGTTTGTGATTTGAGATAACACATTGACCAGTCTCTGGGCACATAGATCTGGACTGTCACAGGCTTCTGCACATTTACTTGCTGACATGTAAATAATGCCAAATTCTGGCATTATGGCATGGTGGTGGGCAGGTGGTTCTGTACCAGCACTGCACAGCTGAATCACAGAGCAATGAGACCACTCTGATCCAGCTGCTTGAGCAGAAGCATGTCTGTGACAGATGCCGCATAAAGTGGGCCAAGCTATGATATCTGAGCATATGGTGTGGGAGGTCTGAAGGGTATTTCAGAAGTTCATCTTGAGTTCTTGTCCTTCCTCATTTGTCTCATTTAGACAGCTACCCATTCTTCATTTGTAAGCCAAGATCCAGTTTAATACCTGCATAATTACTGTAGCCTGATAGTAAAAGAGGTGCTGTGGTAAAATCTGATGTGGAAGATGGTTGCTGCTCTTCATGGAAAGTAGGTTGTCTGCAGTGAAGGCTTCTAGCAAGAAGGTTGTCTGGTTCTTGCAAGACATTGGAATAAATCCATTTCATATTGTACAAGCACAAAACTTAGATGAGGAACATATACCTACTTTGTAAAGAAGGTTTGATATTACTCTGTGACAAATTATCTCTATTGACTGTAGCTGTAACCTCTACAAAACTTAGGAGAAGAATTTGCTACTAGACTTAACTTTCTAAAAAACAATGGAAACCCCCCAAAATAATTGATGTTGTCATTGACTGGGCATGAGTAGTATACAGATTTACATTCTCAGTTGTACCAAGAGTTTTCACTTTTGCTGATTTTTTTTTTTTCAATTTATCAGGAAGAGCCAATCACTACACTAGAAAGGCTGCTCGATCCATATTCTTTATATATGGCATCAAAAGTTCAGGGTTTTAGTACCCTGAGAATGATAGGTATGTCATTTTCTCATGAGAAATCTCCTCTAATTGTACTAAACATTATAAAACTGAAAAAATATAAGCAAACTCTTCTACTTGATCACAGTCTAAATTGTTTCTCTATTTTAATGCATGTTGTAGTATGATCTGCTTGTGCTAAGCTGATGTATACCCCTTAACTCCTGAACTGCGTGACGAAACTCATATTCCATCTTCTGGAACTCTGTTTTAATCTTGGATTTAAACCCTTTCCAGGTTCTTTCTGACACTTTAGAGAAAACTCTGGTTTGCCTGGTTTTAATTCTGCATCTTACAAACTTTTAATTTGTAATCCAAAATGTGTTGTACCAGCTATAATATGTAAGACCACAGAACTTGACAATGCACTAGATAATATCCTTGCTTGAAAACAAAAGCAGGAAGATGTGTTCATTTCTTAAAAACCATATGCATTATTTGCCCTTGTGCATCATTAAGTGGGGTGAAAAAGTGTTCAGACAGGAAAGCATCTTTCTGTTAAGGAGATGAGGGAAGTCCTCAGTTTGAGCTCTCTTCTGACTGCATGTCCTAAAAGTGTGGTGGAGCAGTAAGGCTTCTAGTAGTAGGACTTACTGCCCCATAGAATATGTATGTTTCGTACTAAACAAGGCCACTGGCCTATCTTGGCAGATTGCCAGTCCAAGAGTAGCCATAAACACATGTTTAGGTGGCCAAGAAAGGAATAAGAACAATGTGTTTACATGTTGTACTTTCCCAGTCTTAATCGTTCCTCAGTTCTAAGGATTTTCTGAGATGGATGTGATTTTTTTTCTATCTTTATTAAAGCTTCAATAGACTCTCCTCCAAGCTCTTGTCTATATTTATTTTCAACATGTATAAACTGCTGCCTTCTATTTTTTCCCTTCTGTAGCAGGAAGAACCACTGCCTTGTGTGGTTTCAAACTCTGTTTTATTTTCTGCCAGCCACTAATTATCTCAGGAAGGACAATAGCTTTCTAGGCTGCCATTTATTTTCTTTTAGACGTCTGTGACATTCCCTAGTGCCTGAATGTCTCTTCCCATCTGAAGTGTCCTAAGCTGCCTCAGACTTTCTCACACTGAAGGCGGTGAACCAGGGCTTTTCATCATGGCACCATGATGTTTATTTGCTTGCTTTGAGCCCCGAGCATAAGATTATGCTTTCAGTAACTTTGTAGTGCTAAGGTAAGTAACTTCTGATTTCCCATTTTATTAGTGGAGTTGGGATTGTGTTTACTGATGCTGGCTTTCATTCACCTTCTGTTTCATTCCCCACAAAATGGACCTAGAAAGGTGTTTCCACAATTCTGCAGTTGTTTTTGTCCTTATGGTACTTTATAATAAAGCTTATTCAGCAAGCCATCTCCTCTATAGATTGTTTTTCCTGTCATATTACTTACACAGCAAAAGTTAATTGTTTTTTCTCATTATTATTTTGCAGTATCGTGTTAGGACCTTCTTTTCTTAAAAACAATCTCTTCTTTGTAGTAAGCCATGTTTTCATTACACCTTTATTACTTGCTATTCTTAGTACTGAAAACACAGGGCTCAACAAGTTTAAAAACTTAAGAGACAGACAAAGTTCCTGAAGTATGAATTTGAAATTTCAAATGTCTTTACAAAAAGCCCAAAAAACCTAGAACCCAACCTTAAACCAGTGTTAAGTTTCATAAAGCTAATATTATCTGGAAGGAAGCTTCTTGAAGCAAAGCTCCAGGATGGTAAAAATTTTTTCATCAAAACAGCTTTCTCTCTTCTTGATTTAAGGACAAACTTAATGAAATGTGAACAGTTTGTTCAGCTTCTCCTGGTGAATACTATAATTTCAGGCTCAGACAATTTGCTTTCATAAGACTTTGTCATCTTACAAGGATACATAAAAACCCTACACAAAATAAAAGTGGAAATGCAAATGTGATGTTACAATCAAGTAACCTACCATAGTCTTCAAAAAGGGATGTTCAGCTCTTATCAGCCACATAGCTTTCCAACCACGGGATTTGCCTGGGTGTATGATTACCAATGTATGTACAAACAGCACTTTGAGAAGGCTCAGGCCACCACTGCTGCCACTGAGAGGTCACTCCACCCCCTCTTTAATCCAACTCATAGATAGTGTATGCAACCTCTGCTGAATCATCAATGGAAGGATTTCATTTCCTTGTTCTCCACTTATCTTTGTCAAAATTCTACTTTTAAAAGGTCATAAAACTCTCCATCATTACACTAATGAAGTAAAGATTCATGGGTCACATTGACCTATAAGGAGTTTGTCTGGTATTTTGAATATTACTGAATATTTTAATAATTATCTAATAATGTAAAATGAATTCATGTTAACACCTGGAATGTTACCTTTTTAATCTTTTTTGTGTCATCTATTATGATTAATTATTACCCAACTAGCAACAGGACAAGAGGGCCTGAAGCTGTGCCAGCAGAGGTTTAGGTGGATATTAGGGAGCAATTCCATATAGAAAAATTCCGTATGGAAAGAGTAGTTAGACACTGGAATGGACTGCCCAGGGATGTGGAGTCACCATCCTTGGCGGTGTTTAGGGAAAGACAGGTTGTGATAGTGCAGTGTATCAGATAATGTGGTCATGTTAGGTTGTGACCTGCTGGTGGATAATTTTAGACTTGGTAATTTCCAACCTCAATCCTGTGATTCTGTGATGGTGAAATAGTTAAGCGACATTTTCTGGAGAACCGCATTACAGTAAGCATGGCATGCCATTTAGCATGTCATTGAAGGAATAAAAATAATCATAGGTCAATCACATTTCTATCTACTTTATGTAAGAATCGAAGATCAATGATCAGGTCTGTGCAGCCATGCACTGACAAGAGGTGGTGCTGCAGTGCTAATGTTGTAATTGTTTCACATCTACCCACTTTGCTTTTTTGGGTTTTCCTTGAGGATAAGCAAGTTAGGGCTAATGACTGGATCGCAGCACTTTCCTCAATCTGGAAGGGGGAATAAATTTAGGATGCTTGTAGAACTTAAACTATTTAAATTCTACAAATATATATTCAAATGCTGGTTTCCCCCCCAGTAAATGAAGATAATAAAATCATAGAAGTTTCTATGCTTTTAAAATTTGTTTATTTAATGTTTTTTAATTTGTGTTATACCTTGAGAACTTTTGTTTTACATAACTTCAGCATTGACTCTGATGAAGAGCTTTATTAGATAGGTGGTAATCGATGCCCAAGCATTCATGTAAAATGCCTGTATCTGCTAAATGCTAGTATTAAATACTTGGAAAAAAATAGTTTTACAGTTCTGTGTTCTGGAGGCCATGATTCTGAAATTGTCTTCTAAAAATTGGAGAATTACAATTAAGTAAGCTGGAGATAGAGAGGAGTAGAAGATCTCTGACAAGAGTGGCAAAGGCATATGTAGACACATACATGTATTTTTCTGTGTGTTTCAATGCTCCTGAAAATGAGGAAGTAATAGTAATGGCTAAAATCAGACATGTTATGAGCAACCACTGTGAAATCTTTTAATGCACTTCAGTGCTGGATTGTGGTATCCTTGGTTCTACTTTGTGCCCTCTCTTGAGTGGAGGCTGCCAACCAGATCACGTGGTGCAAATTACATGGTGGTTTTCAGGTACGTGAAAATTGTGCCAAAGAGAGATTTATTTTTAAAAATGTGTCGTGTCAGGATGTTGTTATAAATGAAGTGGCACTATTATATGCTGAGCTGATTTCAAAAGTCACATTTGATATGCAAATCTAAACAGTCTGGATCTGGATCTTGTTAAAATGCTAGTTGTAAGGGTTTTTTTTCCAGTTACAGGGTAAGAAAGCCACACTGACCAGGCTCAGCTGAGAAATGGTTGGTTAGTTAGTATGCAGAGTAGCAACTCCAGGAATTAAGTTCCAAAGAGCAAATGTGGAACAACACACTTGGTGTTGTTGAAATAACAGACAACCTCTTCTGAAGTTTTAAGGGTTCTTTTCTAGGATCTGGTTTTGTTTGAAACACAAAGCAAGAGTGATTCATGCGCCTGTCTAGTCCACAGGTTGTTGCATCCCTCCACAGTAGAGCTGTGTGGATGCAAGACAGGAAGCTTCCAGTTTCAGATTCAGCCACTGCCAGATGAAAAAAAACCCAAACCCAAGAAACCATCAAATAAAATTTATTGTTGCAACTGCACAACACAATTTCCTTCTTGAGTCTATTTTTTTGGAACTAGCATTGATGAAAAAGAAAACAAATTTACTGTGTTAAGCATGTATTTAAAACATCAGGGCAGGATTTTTGAAACTGTTTAATACTGCTCTTTTCTCTGACATCAGTAGAAGCAGAAATAAATTATTAGTACTTTCAGTATTGACTTATCTTCTCACCAAAACGAAAAGGCAAAGACGTCAAATAAAACATTTACCTGGTTTGAACACAGAAAGTTTAAAGGTACCTTTTGTCTGTAAGCTTAGGGTTTTTCTAATGGCACAACTGCCCCCTTTGATCTAAAATTAAATGCTCCAATTCTGTTCCTGGTTACATCACAGTAAGACCTGGCTAATACTAGTCAGTGAACTTTCACTGGTATCTTACTTAAACAGGCATTAGTATTGTACTTCTTTATCTACTGTAATGCGTAAAGTATAAGGACAATAAAATTGTTCTTTTCTAGCTTGACGTTAGAACTAGCCTAACTTCTCTTTAAGCACTTCTTCTCTACCATATGAAAATGTCAAAATCAAAAATGTCTTTACATAACTGGCTGGGGTGTTTTTGACTGAAAAACCAATATAGAAGAATTGTATCAATGCAGCTTTCTAATTGTTCAATGATGAACAACAGTTTTTTGTTGTACTTTTGAAATTTCGTGAGTATTAGCCTGTGGAATTTCTCAGTTGCTATGACAACTCTTGATAAACAGCTTGGAATTCCAAGCTCTCCCCAATCGATTGTGCCTCTGCAAACAAATATATTTGGGTAAGGAGAAGAACCAGTACTTCCCAATTCCTTTTGTCAAAACTTAAAAAATTATAAACCCTGGTCACAATACATACTGAGCTGTGGTGCAAAATAAAATGTATATGGGGAAGGTTTGAGAAGAAACAATTTGCAGGCAAAAATTCAAACTAAACTTGATTTGGGGAAATAAGCAACAAGACATTTAACTTGCCATTTAACTTGCCCCACATAAAAACCCTGCATAATAACACTACATAAAAAGACATAAGTGTAAAAACATAAAGAAATTAGTTATATTGTTATATAAATTAGTAAAAAACTGTTAAATGTCCAAACCTTCAACAAGTGTGAAAAGACTTGTTCGTGCTTCTCTGAAACCATGGTGCCAACGTTTTATCTTACATGTCCCTTTGCTGGCTTTTAAAAGTCCAGTTCTCTGTCCAATGTGTTTCTATGCCAGTGCACTGTTTCCAAAATGCCAAATCCCCCTTGCTGTAGTTTGAAAATTATCAAGTTTTCAGCTGTTAATTTTGATGCTTTTATGCCAAAACAGCATTCTGTTTTGAAACTGGGGGAAGCTTTCCCAGCAAACAACTGGGTCAGTGTTCTGACCCTACAGATGATTGGTGGACAGAGTCTATAAAAAGAAGGTGACAATTTCCTGATGCAAATGCTGGAGGAGCCCACTAGGATAGGAGCGCTGCTGCATCTACTTACTAGCAAGGAGGGTGTGGTTGAAGCAGTAAAGGTTGAGGGCAGTCTAGGTTGCAGTGACCATGAGATAGTGGTGTTCAGGGTCTTGTGTGGTAGAAATAGAATACCTAGCAGAACAACCCTGGACTTCAGGAGGGTCAACTTTGGCTGTTTCAGGCTATTGCTGTGGGAAATCCCATGGGACAGGGTAATGGCAGTGAAAGGGTCCCAAGATACCTGGTTACCAAAGGCCACTTCTTTGAAGCACAAGTGCATCCCAACAGGAAAGAAGTCAAGGAAGTGAGCCAGAAGGCCTGTGTGGTTAAATGGGGAGCTACTGTACAAACTGAAGAGAAGAAAGTCTATAGGTCATGGAAGGAGGGAGTGGCCGCTTGGGGTGATTATAAGGCTCTGGGGAGAGAATGCAGGGATGCCACTAGGAAAACCAAGGGCTCCTTGGAATTAAACCTTGCAAGAGAGGTCAAGGGTAGCAGAAAGGTCTTCTTCAAATACATTGCCTCCAGGTTTAGTTTCACCTGCAATGTAGGCCCCCTGCTGAATGAGGTGGGTGCCCTGAAGACAAAGGATACAGAGAAAGCAAAGATACTGAACACTCTCTTTGCCTCCACCTAAACTTCTGGAAGCTGTACTGATATCAAAGCCCAGACTACTGAGGCTCCAGAGGAAGT
>VZRI01006735.1:32094-50852 GCA_013397515.1 Upupa epops
CCGAGAAGCTGCCGCCGCCGAGGAGCCGAGGGACTCTCACCACTGCCCCCCCGTCGCCGATCCCGGAGAGACTGAAATTGGGACAGGTTTTATTCTGCTCTGTCGGAATTCCTAGGACACTTTATATTCTGACTGGTTGTTTGGGGTGTACGGTTGGGTTATTTCCTTAGTGTTCTTAATAAAGAATTGTTGTTCCTTTTCCCAAATCTCTTGCCTGAAGGCCTCTAAATTGAAAGAATTTAATACCTGTCTTCCCAAACCAAGACACCCAAATATCACACCTCAAAAGAAGACTAATCCCTGGAGCCAACATGCTGCTGCCAGAGGGGTAAAAAGAAAAAGAGAGAAACTGCTACTTACTACAGGGAAAAAGGGGGGGTGGGAGGTGGAGACAAAAGCTGTAGCAGCAGCCCCAACAACTCCTCTTCCACATACACTTCTGTAAAAACAGGGAGAGGAAAAACGGGGTACTAGGGGAAGAACGTGGTGAGATCCTCTCCTGAAACTACCTAGGAAAACCCTCTTTACTCTGTTTTTCCAAGACTGCTGCAGTTATAGACTCTTCCCTGGATGCTGCCACAGTCCTCACTACCCACCCCTGTTTTCCTCCTGCCTGCGTGAACTCGTGTGAGATGTGTGCTGGAATATAATTTGATGCAGGAATACTGCAAACAAATGGGGTTTGACCAAATCAGTGACATTACTATATGTTAATTTTAGAAAATAAATAACATTAATGGTAAAATAAATTATATACAATAGTATAAATTAATCCATAGTCCTGGCTTAAGGAAAAGGCTAAACTTGGGTTAGAGACAAAGCCTAGAGACTCCATTGATGTGGGACTGCCAAGAAGCTGCAAAATTCTTTCTCCCCTAAGACAATTTTTCCCTGCAACAGGGACACGGTAGACAGAGTGTGCTTAAACTGGCCTTGTCCTACTCATCATGAAGAAGTATCTGAATCATGTATTGTATTTTATGCATGCATTAAATGGCTCTCAACCACGTGAGAAAATCTGTGGCTTGCAGCCTGAAGAAGACTGGAGGTAGCAGATAGATAAGGTAGAAATGATTTCTAAAGAATAGATTAGGCACAAATTATCAATTTTAATTATTGTAAAACTAATCACCATTTTTGTTTTTTTCCACTTCTCAACAGCTATATTTATTTTTTTCATGATCCTCTGGAGGTCTAATTGGAATTCCATTCAATAGCTGGAAAGTCTTCATTTGTGTTTAAATAGAATTGAACTTGGACCTGAATTATCACTTCAGTAGACTGTCTTCATGAATACCAATAGCTTGCTCTTTATGTGGAAATAAGTTTCTTCACAAGAAGAGCATAGCCTCATTCTCTGAATTGCTGATAAAAAAGTAATTTTATCACATTGTTTGATGAATCACTCTGTAATCTTTATGATTTACTTTATGAATGCTTTTGATCAGCTTTTCCATACTGTTGCACAAAGGAGCATAGCTTCAATGTGTGTATGGGCTATATGCTAAACAAGGCCTTAATCCAGTGCTTGCTTAGCTTTTTCTTGAAAGATTTGTCTTCTGGTGCTTTTTGTTTTTTAGGTTGTAAATCTATGGAATGACAAGTAGGCTTTGATGTCTGGTCTTTCATTTACTTTTATTTCAGCTGTCATTCTTTCATAATTTATACATGCATTAGATACCAATACTTACTTGATAAAAGTCTTTTCCTTGCCCATTTACACTTTTAATAAGTAATGTATTGTCTTTAAAAAGTCCTCATTTTCACTTAGCAAAATGAATCCCAGTAACTATTAGAAGTTTGCAGTAATGAAAATGATGGTTTGTTATCTATTTTGATTGTGCCTCATACATAGTCATGTTACATCACAAGCCAGTAAGCAACTCCAAGCATTCTTTTTTTCAGTGAGGCAGAAAACACTTGTGCTTAAGTAGTGCTGAGAAAACATCTTCCAGACGGACTGACAGTACCTGGGCCTTTAAGCATTTGGCTAATTCATTGTATTTCTGTACTTCTGTAGAAATACTTAATCCCTCCTTACATTTTTTACCTATCACTTTACCCGACTGTGAGCACGCCTTGTGAGCAGTAGTGTGTGCTGCTGTGGCTAATAATAATTAGTAATGTAATACTGACATTTGTATAGAACACAATAAGGCCCTCTTGTTTGAGGTTTTACTTTAATTTCCTGACGTAAAGACAGAGTGAACTTTTATGCAATAGGCATACCGCATATTGCTAAACAATCTAGCACATTATTGTTGCTGTATTGCTAAGATAACCATTAGAATTTGTGGTTATGAATGC
Source organism: Upupa epops (assembly GCA_013397515.1). Lineage (NCBI taxonomy): Eukaryota > Metazoa > Chordata > Aves > Bucerotiformes > Upupidae > Upupa > Upupa epops. The sequence goes on from VZRI01006735.1 coordinate 34,402, forward strand.
TGGAAAATACTCTTGCACCTTTATTAAATAACTTATCTTTGTAAGACAAGGAGGCCTACAGGAAAACTGGAGAGAGACTTTTTTTGAGGCACTCTATTTGATAGGACAAGGGGGAATGGTTTCAAACTAAAAGAGAGTAGATTTAGATTAGATTTTAGTTTTACAATTCCTCAGTATGAAGGGGATGATGCACTGGGTCAGGTTGCCTGGAAATGTTCAAGGCCAGAATGGATGGGGCCCTAGGCAGCCTGGTCTAGTGAGAGGTATACTTGCCTCTGGCAGGGGATTGGAACTAGTTGATCTCTGTACTCCCTTCCAGCCTAAACCAGTCTATGATTCTATGACTGTGACTTGTTCAAGGAAGGGATGTGTCCACCGACACCTAGGGAATCTTAGAAGTTGCTGCATGTTGTGAAGTCAGTCTGTGTGTGTCACTTTGATTTTATAATACTGACTCACAGATGAATCAGCCACAAAAAAACCCTCAATTCATATATTTCGTAATTTAAGGCACTAGAAATTACTGAAGAAAACTGAAGCAGTTGAATTATATTTAAAATTTATTTCACAGGCTGTTTATTTTTTTGGAGTATAAATTGGGACCTCTGGGAAGAGATCAGTCTCCTCTCCAGAAGCAACGCACACATTTCCATAAGTCATGTGTTATTTCACTTCCCTTTGCTAGTGTCACAATGTACATATAATTTAAATGTGTGAACTGGAAAAACTTTATGCCATAATTGAACTCTGCTGTTCTTGGTAACATGTCCAGTTTCCTGGTTAGATTACATAGAGGGACTCTAACCATGAAGAAAAAAGCAAAACAAAATGGAAATACTATCAGTAAGTGACTTCATAGTGAGTAAGATAGACATAGTGAGTAAGATGCCAATGTCCTATTTTTAATATCTATTTACAGATACATATAGTACCATCTGTTTGAACTCTGAGAAGCCTTGCCCCTATAAAGTTCTTCCCTGTGTTTGCAGCAGTAAGTTTTTTTCAAGGTAAAATGTTTAACAATCTTTGCCTTTGAATTATTTCAAAAAGAATTTAGTGTTATTAGTCTTCAAAATGCTGAGACAAAAATGTTTACTTTCAAATGCAGCCCTGGAGGCCACACAGCTCTGCACTGACTGATGGACCATTTTCCTGAAATTTATCATTTTAAATGAGGGAAATTGTAACATGATTTTTAAGACTAAGGGTAATCACTGTTGTGAAGTAACAGGTTTATTTGATTGCATGTGTTGCAAAACTTTAAGGGTTACATATAAGAGATAGTAAGCTTAACACTAAAGTTGCCATAAGGAATTCCGTGATCTATGAAAAGACTATGTGTTTAGGAAAGATTTAGCCTTCAAATTAAACACTAGGACTCTCTCTGCCTTATGTTCAAAGTTCAGCTGAAACTTAACAGATCAAGTTGTAATAGCATCACTGCCATGTAATTACCTCAGAACATTAAAGAAAAAGCAGGACAAATCAATTTACTTGAAAAAGATTAATTATTGGCATATGAGAGATGAAAATATTGTAATTGAAAGGTCAACAAATGTAATTTATTTTACACTAACTGGTTTCATCCGTGCAACAGCTACATATATCTTAATAAAAAAAATAAGAACACAATATTAAATTTGCTAATTAATGATAACAACTTTACTTAATTTGTTTTGCTGTAATTAAATATAGCCATGTAAGACGTATCCTGTTCTAATTACAATGTCCTAATCTAATGCAAAAAAAGATTGTTATAGCTATAGTGTCATTTCAGAATGACCATAAAAATACTTTCTTGTCACAGTGTTAAAGTAGTTATGCACCTGGGATTAAATTAAGTCTTAGTGCAAAAGGGACAGTGATTTCAAGGGATTTATTCCTGTAGGTGTTGGTGACCCTTCTAATACCTTTTAGTCATTACCCAATACCTGATAAATCCCTCTTTCATCTTTGTTTTTGCTCCAAACACTTTGGCCTGTTTTAATGAATTATGATAGTAAAACTATTTTAGTATTTAAAAAGTTTTATTGAACTGCATGGATAATGCAGTTACTATGATTGCATGGATATACAAATACAGGTGTAAGATATTGCCCTGCATTATTCTTTGGTATGTGAACTGTTCCTAACTCCTTTGGTATGTTCCTAACTCCAATCAGAATATATGAATGTTGAAGCTGAGTCTTGTAATGCCTTCATAACAAATATCCAGATTACAGCATATTAAATATAGGAGAGTTTTGAAAAATGAATAGTGTTACCTATCAGGACTCAGAGAGGCATGAAGCCAAACAGCTACACAAACATTTATTTGCAAGGATCGGTGTTGGTTGAATGCTTCACTAATTTTCAGCAGCTTTGAAAGAAAAAGAAAGAATGACAAAATTATTAGTTTCATAGAACATAGATCATAACTTACACAGAAGGAGCGAGCAAGCAGGTATTGAGGTACTGCAATTACTTACTAAGAGCTCCCACAGGAGTAGCACAAACTTCCTTTTATATGGTGGGGAGTCTTCTAGATGTATATGACAGCAAACACCAATTATTTCTGAGGTTTTGTTTGCTACAGTGCACAAGTTTAGTCTTTTAAAGAAGAATCATAAGAATTCCAGTGGTTTCTTTTGCCAGGGTTTTATTTAAGAGTGTTTGGGTTCTTTAACAAGGTGTCATGGGTTAATTCAAGAGCACTGATATGACTGACAGCTTAGGGAAACAACCAGATTCCATTACACAACCAACATGAGAACCAATATATGTCCTTTCTCCATGGCAATATAAATAGCATGTGCAAGGGCTGAACTTTCTCTTTCTTTTCCGAGTCAGAGTGCAGAACAGGTACTAGATGGCTGCTTCTTCTTCCTTGGTTAAAAAATTTCCCCTTTTCAATGCTTTTCTTTATAACTACTTTCTTTCCTTCTTCGCATTTTAATTCATCTTTCCCTCATTTTTAGTTCTTACTATTATTTTATCCCTGTACCCATTTTCTTTTTCTTTTTTTCCTTTTCTTCCTTACCCTATTCATTGTAACTATTTCCCTTGCATTGCCCTCTGTCAAGAAGGCTAAAGGCATCCTGGCCTGTCTCAGGAAGCATTGCCAGCAGGAGCAAGGAGGTGACCATTCCCTTCTACTAAGCTTTGGTAAGGCTACACCTTGAATACTGTGTCCAGCTTTGGGCCTATCACTACAGGAGGGACCTTGAAGTGCTGGAAAGGATACAGAGGTGGCTACCAAGCTAGCAGAAGATTTGGAACATGTGCCGTATGAGGAAAAGCTGAGGGATCTGGGGCTGTTTAGCCTGGAGGAAATTGAAGGGAGACCTTATTGCTCTCTACAACTAGTTGAAAAGAGTTTGTAGAGAGGCAGGAGTTGGTCTCTCAAGTGGTGAGTGATAGGATAAGGGGAAATGGCCTTAAGCTACACCAAGGGAGCTTCAAGGTGGATGTTAGGAGAAATTCTTTTATGAAAGGACTGTCACGCACTGGAACAGCCTGTCCAAGGAATTGCGTTGAGGTGTTTAAGGCAAGGGTAAATGTTGTGTTGCAGGATGTGGTTTAGTGGTGATGATAGGGCTATAAAATGTATCTTTCAGCAGAAATTATTCTATGATTGTATGTTTTTTGTTGTTTTTTCCTTTTCTTCCCTCTTTGTTCCCACTTGCCTTCCAGAATTGTAGCAGAGAGGTCAGAGGATTAAATGGTTTTCAGAAAGGAGGTTCAAGAAATGGAATTAACTTGAATGGGATTGCTCAATAGGGGATCAAATTGTAAATAAACAATTTTGTAAGAAAGAAAATGAAGACTCCAAATTAACAACAGGTTGATGTGAGAGTTTTAAGGCTACAGGAAGTTACGTTTACAAGTGGTTTGAAATACTGCCTTTCTGGAATTACAAGTGGAGGCAGTTGATGTAAGTTTGCCTTTTACACTTAATATACATAGTAGTAAGAATATGTTCTCTTACTCTTAAATATTTTTACTAAATAATCTTAATATGCAGACTTGTTAAGATGTGTAGTTGTACTGGCTTGCCCAAATCTAAAACTGGCAGAAAACTCTAAATGTTTGTTTCACCTGGAACTGCCATAGTTTTGGAAGTTACCTGGAAATACCATAGTTTTGTTCTCATGCTGCACAGAGTTGAAAAATTGAATTGTCAGAATGCTAATCCCCAGAAAATGTCAGATCTCAGTTCATTAAAGAATTATACATTTCCTGATGGACATCCTATTTAAATAAAATATGTAATGTTTCTCTAGGTTCAGCAGATACCTGGACAGATGACTGCTACAAAACTGATGAACTAATCAAGTTCAACAAGAAAACCAATTCTGATTGACAAAATATTTCTTATATCCTTCCCTTTTTTTAAAACCTAATCAATACAATTTTTCTAAATAAGACTTTAAGTAGGACAAGTTGACCAATTACATTTTAAATTTTCATTAAATCTTCATGTTAAACTATCTGTTACTGGATACTGGTATTACATTTTATGCCATTTCTTTCAACAAGCAGGAGAAACTTGAGTGTTTATTAGGTTCATTGACAGAATATGTTCAGAAACTGCTGTCCCTAAAACACTAATTTCAACACATGCTACATCTGTATTACATTAGATTTAATTCATACAGAATAATTCCAGTCATTTACAGTAATCATTGAAAGCAATTTAAAACATGTGTCTCATAAACTATCTGTCATAATCTGTGTAGATTCATTGCTTCAGTGCAGATTCTTATGCCTAAAAATTGTGTTTAAGCATACTTTTGCACTCAATCAAAGTCTTTAAATTTTCTGTCAGTTCTCAACTTTGTGTGTTACATAACTCTGTGCTAGAGCTTTTAATTTTACAGCCCTGAATAACTTTTGTATGATTCTGAGAGTAGTTATGATCTGAATTTTCTTGGGATAAATTACCATAATGGCATGCCACTAGCTGAGCTGGACACAATAATTCAGCTAAATTTATGAGAACTGGAAACACTTGTTTATGATTGAATCTATGAAACTTTTTATGGGTGTGTCATGCAATCCAATAGCCATGACAGATACTTTAAAATTCTGTGTATATGTGTCTATTTCTATGACATTTGTCCACCAAAATTCTGCAGGATTTGTCATATAAAACATAACAACTGTCTCTGATTGCTTCTTAAGATATTCACCTTTGTCTTTCCTAGCACATAGGACATGCTGTCTGCTTTCACCGATACAATTTTTAATCTAATAAAACAATACCATGTTTGTAATAAAAGCTCTTGTGACAATGGCTTTTTTGCCTTTTTTTTGAATGAAAAAGAGATCTGAGGAAAGGCACTGAATACAAACTATTTTTTTTTTAAATTAGAAGAAGAGATGAGGCAAGAAGATAGGATGATCTGTACTCTGTGTAGTAACTGGTTTTAGTCAACAACAGGATCTGACCTCTGTGAGATCACAGAGTATCTTTGGTTTCCACTAAGAAAGTTGAAACAAATTAGTTTATTTCAGCATTAGTGATCATTTATTACATCATACTTAAAATAATAGCTCTCCCCAAAACTCAACTGTTTTCTTTCACTGCCAACCCAACTTTTATATTATCTTGTTTTTTAAATTCTCTTGTTTCCTGCTCTCCTCTCTCCACTCCTCTCCCCAGGAAAAAAAAAAAAAAAACCAAAACAAAAAAAAAAAACCAAAAAAGACAACCTGAGAAGGGCTCAAAACCTTTTATAAATCACAGGCAAAACAACAAAAGAGTAGCTCAATTTGAGGAAAAACCAACATGACATATGTAATTCACATAACATAAACACCCCAACGCAAATACATACAGAGATCAATTACATGTTTTTACATAACTGGGACCAGCTCTTTTTCTTGTGGAAACATGATGTCCATCTTTTAGTCTGTGCAACCATACCTCAATGATAATTGTTCCTCCAAGGACCAGTTCCCTGTTTCCTGTGCTCCCAAGCCAGGCTTCTATTTCAGTGCACTGATTCCCACAGGCCTCTGCTGAGACTCTCTCCATTTCAGCAAACAATGGATTGCAGGTAAAACTTTTCCTCCTCTAATCTCTGGGATTCAAACTACTCTCTTTCTCTCTCCATTCAGCAAGTTCCAAAGGGCAAGGTGACTGCCGTGCCCAGAGACACATGCCTCTTCTCTGAGCAATGATCAGACAAAACTCTTACCCTATAAGAAATAGAAATCAGGAAACTCCAAACTAATCAAACCTTTTACTTCTTTCCACTTAAAAAAGATGCTTGTTCACAGAGGCACTGATTGGCCAGGCTGAAGTTAAGAGAAAGCTTCAAACTACAAGCTGCTTATCAACAGCTGCCATAGCAACTCCCAATCCCTCAGGCTGAGACTACATAAATGGCAGAAAATGGACCTGCTTTGATGCCCATAAGCAGATGAAGAGCAAACTTGTATGGGGAAAATGGTGCTGTCAGATTAGATCCATGTCATCCCTTTACCAGAAGCTGTTCATAATAGAGGTGCTGCCTCATGGAAGGTACAGTTCCCTCCCTATTGACCTTTCAATGACTGTGAAAGACATGCCTCCTCTTCGCTCCCTGTGGAGAGTGGCTTGGACTTCACACAAAAAAAGATACATTAGCTACTGAAAGGCACTTGGGATGGGGTGGTTAAGGGGATTTTCCAACCTTTGGTTATTCTAGATTCCACATAACATGATCTTGCCCTATTTCAAAATCTTTGAGGGAAATCTGGGGCTAACAAGACCTGCCAACTGTTTGTAGATAGAGCTATCTATTTCTCTGTAACATTTTTATTAATAGTTAATTGTATTTTCACATTTTGATATTCTCCCTCACAGTTTTAATTCAGTTTCTATTTCTTCCCACCTTCATTTGTGAAGATTTCCAAAGATGTACTTTCAATACTGTGAAGATAATTAGAGATTCACACAATCACAGAACAGTAAGGTTTGAAAGGAACCTCTGGGATCCTCATCCCCTTGCAGAGTAGGTTTTCCTAGACCAAATCAGGAATATATCAAAGTAGATTTTTAATGTCTCCTGGAAAGGAGACTCCAGCCTCTCAGGGCAGCTTGTTCTAGTGCTCTGTTACTCTCACTGCAAAGAAGTTTTTACTTATGTTCAATTTGAACCTCTTATGTTCCATCTTATGCTCTTTACACCTTGTCTTGCTTGGCACCACTGCAAAGAACCTGGTCCAGTCATCTTGACACTTGCACTTTAGATACTGGCTCGTATTCAGATGCTTGTGGACCAGGATCCCCAGGTCGCTTTCTGCTGGTCAAATTTCCAGCCACCTTCCCAAAGCCTGTAGCACTGCACGGGGCTGTTGTGGCCTAAGTACAGGACCCGACACTTATCCCTGTTGAAGTGCAATACCACAGACCTCAGCCCATTGATCCAATCTGTCTAAGTCTCTCTGTAGAACCTCCACACCCTTAAGCAGATTTATACTCCTATCTAACTTGGTGGTGTCTGCAAATTTACTGATGGTGCACTCTATTTCCTCATCAAGATCACTGATAAAGATGTTAAGAATCTGAGAGCTGGTAGTGAACAGAGCCAAATCTGTGTGGTATACGGTCACAAGCAGTATTCCACAGGTTCAGTACTGCATCCTGTTCTCTTTAATATCTTTATTAGAGATCTGCATGAGGGGACTGAGCACACCCTTAGTAAATTTGCAGATAACACCAAACTAGGTAAGTCTGTTGATCTGTTAGAGAGTAGGGAAGATTAACAGTCAGATCTACACATGCTTGATAAATGGGCTAAGGTTAATTATATGAAGTTCAACGAGGCCAAGTGCCAGTTCCTGCATTTGGGTCATAACAACCCCAGAAAAGGCTACAGACTTGGAGAAAGCTGGTTGGAAAGCTGCAAGTCAGAAAAGAACTGTGAATACTGGTTGAAAGTTGTCTAAATTAAGTCAGAATGTGCACAGGTAGCCAAGAAGGCCAGTGGCATCCTGGCTTGTATTAGAAACACTGTGGCCAGCAGGAGTAGGGAGGTGATAATCCTGCTAGTAAGGCTGCACCTTGAATATTGTGCTCAGTTCTGAGTCCTTCACTGTGAGAAGAACATAGAATTGCTGGAGTGTGTCCAGAAAAGGTCAGTGAGGCTTGTGAAGGACCTAGAGCACAAGCCTTACAAGAAGTGACTGTGGTAGCTGGGATTGTTTCATCTGGAGATGAAGAGGCTGAGGGGAAATCTTATTGCTCTCTACAACCACCTGAAAGAAGGTTGGTCCAAGGAGGAGGATAGTCTCTGCTTGCTTCTGGATGTGACAGGACTATAGGAAATGGATTCAAGCTGCATCAGAGAAGGTTTAGGCTGGATGTTAGGAAATATTCTTTCACCAAAAGTTTTATCAAACAGTGGAATAGCTTGCCCAGGGCAGTAGTGGAGTCACCATCCCTGGAGGTATTTAAATGACATGTGTATCTAGTGATACAGTTTAGTGGTGAGCTTGCAGTGTTGGGTCAAGGGTTGTATTAAATGATCCTGAAGGTCTCTTCCAATCAAAGACATTCTGTGATTCTGTGAACACTCCCACCTAACTTGGTATCATCTGCAAATTTACTGGTGTCATACTGTAGTTCTTCATCAAGATCATTGATAAAGATGTTAAACACCTATTGATGCATGGTGTTTTTCTTCCCCAGATTCAGCACTCTGCCTGTTTTTTAACCTCATCAAGTTTATGCCCAGCTCTCTGACCTATCCAGATCATGCTGATTAACAGCACAGCCCTCCAGTACATCAAACAGTCCTCCAAGATTTGTGTCATTTGTCTCATCTTGCTGAGAGTAAAATGTCCCCTCATTCAAAATGTTGATGAATATATTGAATGGAACTGGATGCAGTACTGATCCCTGAGGAGCACCACTAGACACAGGCCTCCAGCTTGACTTACCCCCAGTGACAACTCTATGAGTTCTGTCCTATAGCCAGTTCCCAATCCAATCATTATCCAATCATCCAATCCACACTTCTTAAGTCTGGCTGTGAGGATGTCATGGGAGACAGTGTTAAAAGCCTCGCTGAAGTCAAAGTACATCTAATGCTCCCCACTGATCTATCCATTGAATTACCTCATTATAAAAAGCTATCAGGCTAGTCAAGCAGGACTTCCCTTTTGTGAGTGCATGTTGAGTGCTGATATCCCTCCTTTCCTTGAGGTGCTTTGAGATGGCCCTAAGGACATGCTTTTTCAGGAGTGGAGGTGAGGCTGACTGGTATGTAGTTTTGTGAATCTCCCTTCTTGCCCTTTTTGAAGACTGGAGTGACACTGGCTTTTTTCCTAACCTCTTCTTGCTAAGCTTCACCACTTTTGCTAGTTTAACTCTAAGGAGGTCTTAGTTTTCCTCATCTTATTCCTGCGTCCTCTGATCACATTCTTATATTCCTTCCAAGTGGTCAGCTCTTTCTTCCATGTATTATAAACTATCTTCATCTTTTTCAGAAGCTTCCTGCTTAGACACACAGCCTTCTGGCTTCTCATGACTGATTTCTTCCTTCTAGGGATGCTTGATCCTGAGCTTGGAGAAAGTGATGCTTGTAAAATTGCCAGCTATCTTTAGCCTCCATACCTTCTAGAGCCTTAGCCCATGGCATTCCTTCAAGCAGGTTCTTTAAGAGATCAGTCAGCTCTGCCAAAGTACGAGGTTGTAATCTTTGTTGTTACCCTGTGTCTACTATACTTCACAGAATCACAGAATAGTTGGAGTTGGAAGGGATTTCAAGAGATCATCAAGTTCAACTTCCCTGCGAAAGCAGGATCACCTAGGTCAGGCCACATAGGAACACATCCAGGCAGGTTTTCAAAGTTTCCAGAGAAGCGGACTCTACAACATCTCTGGGCAGTCTGTTCCAGGGCTTTGTGACTTGTACTGTAGGTTTTCTTTATTTCTTATGTTCTTATGTTAAGCTTCCTATGTTCCAGCTTGTGCCCATTTCTTCTTGTCCTGTCACTGGGCTTTCTCAAGCTTTCCTCCAAAGAGAGACACTCCAGGCACCCAGTCATCATTGTTGCCCTCTGTTGAACTCTCTACAGTAGTTCCCTGCCACTCTTGAACTGCACAGCCCAGAACTGTACACAGTAGTACAGATATAGTCTCACTAGGGCAGAGTAGAGAAGAAGTTTGACATACTTCTGTGTGAACAATTGGCCCAAAGCTGAAGCTGACCATAGATAAACTTCACAACCCAATGTTTATTTATTGTGATATGAATATATGTGTAAATAACAATTTGTAAAGATTAGATGTAACACATGTTGTGTAGCAGACACACCTCTCTTATGTAAAAGCATGCAACCCATGCGAACCCAGACACCTGGCCTGGTTGAGAAATACATGATTGAAGCCAAAATAAATACAGATACTCCCTTGGGTTCCTCCCTGAAATCTGGTCAGGCTCTGGGCAAAATCCTTCAGGAAGGATGACAGCAAATGTTTCTGCACTTGAAGCCTGACAGATGTTTGTCAAACATAATAGAAGGGATGCAGTCACATTGAATTTTTAGAGTGTTGCCTATGGGAGAACACACTGCATAGGACTGTGGCATTACCTTGAAAATGGACAGTAAAATAAGCCTGTGTCTTCTGTTGGCATGTGTGTCTTTTTTGATGACCTTGTCAATAGGAAAAACAAAAGGTGATCTCTCTAGACATACTGGCTACCCACTTCTTGATGGACCCCAGAATATCATTTGCCTTCTTGGCAACAAGGGCATACTGTCAGCTCATGGTTAGTTTACTGTCTTCCAGGATTCCTCTGCAGGATTTCTCTTCAAGGCTACTCTCCATGGGTCTACCCCTAACTATATTGATGCGTAGTTCCTCTCTCAGTGCAGGGCCTATACTTGTAATATCATTAGGGTCCTCTTTAACCAGCTCTTTAGCCTGTCCAAGTCATGCTGGATGGCAGTTCAGCTCTATGGTGTGTCAGCCACTACTCCCAATTTTGTATCATCAGCAAATTTGCTAAGAGCAAGCAGTGTCTCCTCTGCAAGAGGCAGTTCATCTCCATCACATGCTCAGTGCTGCCAGATTATAAGATTGAAGAGCATGTTCTGTCACCATCTGAAATCATCAGTATTCAGAAACCAGGCAGAAGGATCTCCTGGTGGTTCAGCTGCCCATAGCCCTCTCTATAGCCCTGCAGCAACAGAACCATCCACAACAGGCTGCATGGATGGTGCCCATGGCTCCTCTGGGTGGCCTGCAGCTGAGCACTTGGGCATCATTTTTCTGGTGCTACTCAGCTATCCTCTACTCCCTTCTGACCTGGATAAACCAGGAGCTGCAGCTTACTTTTGGGAGCAGATGTCCACTAACAGATATAGTGGAGGACTTTGTCATGCCTCTAGTCATCTTCTTCAAGCTGGATGAAGGACTGCTGGTTCAGCTGCTGGACCTTTTTCCAAAACTGTGCAACAATATTTGTGCACCATTTCATTAACGCTGCTGTGTGATGGTGCCGCTGCCTTTCAAGGACACATTACTACATCTGCCCTCGGAAGGAAGTGGCATGGATGATGTCCCCACAACATCAGTTACTGGCCTTCATCAAGGATGAAGGGGCATTCCTTCTGCCCCTTTTGCAATCCCCAGGGAGTAAGAAGAGCCCCAAGAGGAGCCTGAGGAGATCATATAACATCCATCTGCTTGCAGATGGGGTAAGGAATACTCCCCTAGGGAATCATTGTGATGTCTGAAGACATGGAATGGCAACCCCAAAGCCTCTTCGCCAGTGAAGAAGAGGCCACCCTGTTGGTAGAATTAGAAAAACACCCCAGGTGATGCCAAAACAAGGGCTGGGCTAGCCCTCTAAGTCTTATTACCAAGGGGTAAAAAAAAAAAAAGGGTTTAGAACCGAATAAAAGTTGTGCTGTTGCTAACAGTGCAGGTGCTGTTGCTATCCGCACCTGAACTACCCTTCTCCTTTCCTTCCCTCTTCATCTTCTCCTCTCCCCTCTTCATCCTCTCCCCTCCTCTTCCCTCCAGTCCTCTCCTGTTTACTTGAGAATGAAATAGAAATTTTTATCTATATATTTTCTTCAGAAAGGCAAAGATACTTCTGTAACCACTGCCAGTACTGCTCTGAGGTTTCTTTTGCCCTTGATTTCCACAAGCATAAGTTGAAGTATTAATTAAAAAAAAAGAATAATTAATGACTTTTATCTCTGAACAAGCTAATAGGGCCTTTCTGTAGACAATATATTGTGATTTTAAGTTCTCAGACTTTAGCATCTCTGATTTTTGTGATTTTCACCTTGCATTGTTCAGGAAAGATTTCCTGCACTCTCTTTGTCAAGAAATGTATGTCTGACATTGATATGACAGTGCACTAATATCTATCTGAGAATGTGAGAATTTGTTGAGGCAGAAGATTTCATATAAAGGAACTATGTAAAAATCTTAATCCTGTTTCCTACAGAGGTCAGCAAGAATTTTGCGTTTCAATTTCTGGAAGCAAAATTGGTCCCTGGCTGAACTGAAAACAGTCAGTCACTATATAGCAAGATTTTATATCCTGCAAAGAATATATCCTGCTATTAGTAGAAGCAACTGATAAAGGGCTCACTGGGAAGTTTTAGTAGCCTACAGATCATTGCATTTAGCACCCAGGTTTTTTTCCTTTTATGCAAGAAAAACTCACACTGATTTCAGTATGAGTTTTTCTTAAGAACTGGGTACTTAGTCGAGAACTAAAGCAGCATTAATGACTTCCAAATGTCACTGCATAAACCTCATTCATGTGTTTCTAATTTAATGGATTATAAAACAGAAAACAAAAATATTATGTGTAACTTTTTGTGAGAAGCAGAAATGCTTTAGAAAGATCACGGATGAGAACAATTGGATTTTAGTTAGATGTCCAGTAATTGAACACTTGAAATCACTTCTATGAAATAATGTCTTGTTCTTTTAGTTCAGTGTATCTGTCTTACATACTGTTTCCATTCTCTTGTCCTCACCTTCTTTATTTCCAAAAGCCCTATGGGGATATTATATCAGCACTTTTTGACCTCATGTGGTGAATTTGTCAATTAATGGAATTGACTATCTTTTAATGTAACCATACCTATCCCATGCACAGATCTTCCTTGTAATGCCCTTGGTTGCATAGTGAGGTGAAAATGCTGTAACTGAACTTAGAGTTAGAATGTGGAAAGTAGCAATAGAATTCTAGTTTATGTAATTCTTGACCCAGTGTACAAATAGTGTTCACCTCCTAGTTTTATGCAGAAATCCTTAAGCCCAGACACAGTCCTCTGCCCTAGGATATGGGACTGCAAGGAGAGCAAGTCTAACAATAGTAATAAAACCTTTTGCCATTTGATCTGTAAATAATATTAGTAACATCCTTAGGTAATGAAAATAATTAATGTTTTCTTTGTTGTTGTAAGGATCACATCAAAATATCCTATAACCCAGTCATGTAAGGATAGCTGTCTAGTGTGGACTTCTTTGAGCTCAGGATCTGGGATATGCAATGTTTTTTTATTCTATAAATTAAGTTTTCTTCTATGGCCATTATTTGGATTCCTGTGCCAGATAGCTGTAGGCAGATCGACAGCAAGTAATCAGCTACTAATTCTGTATTTTAATATTAAGGTTTTATCTTGTCATTTATCTGCATGTAAACTATGTAAAATAGTGTACGCCTTACATCATTATAGAAAGAGTTGGTCTTTTCATATTTATTTGAAGAACTGTCCTGCATTATTCTTTTACTGGTGAACTGTGAGTGGTAGTTCTTAATGAGCTGTGGCCATACGAGACCAACAGTTTTCAAGTAAATTTGATGTGACTGGAGATTTAGGTCATTAGGTCAGGCATTATGCATTTAGAGAAAAGAAAAAGATGGAGACTGACTCTAAAATTCAGCAGCATGTGCTGAAACAGACTTATGTGAAACCAGCAGACAGTACAAGCTGAAAAAGATGAAGGCACTACAAACATCTCCAGAACTTTTCCTGTCTTACTACACTTTCAAGAGCTTTATGGAAGGCTTTGTCAACTTCTGAGGAGGGAAAATAAGTCAGTAGATAGAACCTAGTATCTAGTAGATAGCAGTCATGGTTTCAGACATGCAACAACTAATTTTCCCAGTTATAATCAAAATTTTCAGGGACATATGTATTTGTGAGAATTTACTCAGCTCAATGTGTATTTAAAAGGTGGATGTATTTTTCCAGTTTCTACCCTTCTGCTTTTTTCTCCTTTTTTGTGCCAGATATACTCCAAACTGCATTACAAGGCAATTTTAAGTTAGTGAGGTATTATATTTTCAATGGGAAAGTATTTCTATTTCTTGAGCTATTTCTTGTACATGTGCATAAATTTTTAAGCCACAGGGTAGCGGTCAATGGGACAGAGTCTAGCTGGAGGCCTGTATCTAGTAGAGTCCCCCAAGGATCGTTACTGGGACCAGTCCTCTTCAATCTATTCATTAATGTCTTGGATGAGGTATTAGGATGCCCTGCCAGCAGGTTTGCTGATGACACAAAGATGGTGTTGTCAACCATCTGTGTGAAGTATTACTGAATTAACTGTGTATTTTTCAAATTTTACATAAAACCGAGGCAGTGTAGACTGGATGATTGGGTAGTGATGTGGACTGTGAACTGGCTGCAGGATAGAAGCCAGAGTGGTGGTCAATAGGACAGATTCTAGTGGAGTCTCCCAAGGATCAGTACTGGGACCAGTCATTCATTAATGACTTGAATGAGGGATTGGGGTGTCCTTTCAGCAAGTTTGCCGATGACACAAAGCTGGGTGGTGTCACCGACAACCCAGCAGTCTGTGCTGCCATTGTGAGAGCTGAGCAGAGAGAAACTGAATGAGGTACAGCAAGGGTAAGTGTAGTCTTGCAGGTACTGGGATAGGTTGGGGACTGACCTGTTGAAGAGCAGTGTAGGAGAAAGGGACCTGGGGATCCCAGTGGACAGCAGGATGACTGTGAGCTAGCAATGTGCTCTTGTGGCCAAGAGGGCCAATGACATCCTGAGGTGGATCACAAGGGCATTGGTTAGCAGATGGAGAGAGGTTCTTCTCCCACTCTACTCTGCACTAGTGAGACCACGTCCAGACTATTGTGTCCAGTTCTGGGCCCTTCAGTTCAAGAAGGACACAGAGCTGCTGCAGGGTGTCCAGAGTAGAGCAACAAAGATGATGAAGTAGAACACTTCTCCTATGAGCAAAGGCTGAGGGAGCTGGGTCTCTTTTGCTTGGAGGAGGCTGAGGGGTGACCTCATTAATGTCTAGAAATATGTGAGGGGTGGGTGTCAGGAGGATGGAGTCAGGCTCTTCTCAGGGTCATCCAGTGATATGACAAGGGGCAATGGGTGCAAGCTGGAACTTAGGAGGTTCCATACAAATATCAGAAGAAACTTCACAGTGAGAGTGATGGAGCATTGGAACAGGCTGCCAAGAGGGATTGTGGAGTCTCCTTCTCTGGAGATTTCAAGACCCACCTGGATATATGCCTTTGTGACTTGGTCTAGGTAATCCTGCTGTGGTGGGAGCATTGGACTAGATGATCTTTTGAGGTCCCTTCTGATCCCTAGTGATTCTATGATTCTATAATCTGGATCCTTATTTACACTTAGGAAGTAGTGTACATGTCCATAAAAAGAACAGAAACTGCTCAGGAGGGAAAATGTAACATAAGACCTGACTTACTATTGCTTGGGTTATAGGAGACCTAGAGTTACGTTGTAAACATATTCCACTGGCAACAATATTCATCTAAATAAGAACTTAGAAAGCCTAATTTTAAATCGAATATAATGATCTTATGAATTTAGTAATTCCTTAGGATACTGAACCTTGTTGGACCTTGTCTTCACCAACAAGGAGGGGCTGATGTGGAACACAAAACTCAAGTGAAGCCTCAGTATATCTTACATGGTGGCATTCATGGCCATTAGGGAAGCAAATAGTGCACTGTTGCAGTGAACATTACATGATCTCTTCATTTTCCTCTGGGAGACCGTAGCTTGACCACTCACCGAGGTGTACACCAATATGATGAACAGCAAATGGCGTTTATTATCACGTGGCGTACGTACACCTATATACCCCATGCCCTTCGTGTATGCCCCTTTTTTACTGACCTAGCAGAATAGAGGGACCTATAGCGTCACATCCCACAAGCCCGCATGCGCATAATAGAACATCTCCCCCCCCCATGCTCAAGAAAGCCTTGCCCCTTTACAGAGTGAAAATGAATCCCTGATACCCAATCCCTGCTCACAGCCCCTTGGGGGGAATTGCTTCTTTGGCTTCGTTGTCTTCTCACCTCACTTAAGCAACCCAATGTTCACTTCTGATCTTTACCTTACAATCTATCCTAAGCTTATATTCCATACGCTGATCAAAGCATTCAGGGGATTCTAACTGGCCTATACACCTAAGCAATTGCACAACCCTAAAACATAATACT
>VZRI01006736.1:0-40444 GCA_013397515.1 Upupa epops
ATCAGAGGCTTCTCTCAATGTCTTAGTAACGGAGCATACAGCATCTTGGTGGTGACAGTGGTAACATGGCACTGGTCACATGAGGCCATGCTTGTTGTGGTAGATAGGCCTGCTGCAGGGCCCTCTTCCCTGTGGTTAAGGCTCCAAGGGATGGAGATGGTTAAGAGCTCACCACTGTCTAGTATCTTCAAAGTTGGTCAGTCCTGAGAAGTGGCATGTAAGAGCTACTTCTCTCTTTGGCCCACTGCCAGGAACCAGGACAAGTTGGCACTGTCTTTCTGTATTGAAGCTCTCAGGGAAAAGACAGCTGTAGTTGCCTCTGTGGCAGAGCTGTAGCCAGACTAGGCTTCTTCTGAGTTCCACTCTTCAGTGGCAGGCAGGCCAAGAGCCTTTGCTAGTCCCCCTGCCCTGGTGGGAGGGTAGCAGGGGAAGCTTTCTGGCAGAGGAGAGCTCTGTCTGCCAAGAAATGGAACCAGAAGACCCAAAACCAGGAAGAACATTCCCTTTAATAGACTCTGTCCACCAATCACCTGTAGGGTCAGGACACTGACCCAGTGGTCTGCTGGGAAAGCCACTCCCAGTTTCAAAATATACTGGTCTTTTGGCATAAAAGCACAAAAATTAACACAAGAAAATTTGATAATTTTCAAACTGCAACAGCCAGTTTTTTCACTTCTTTAGCCATTACTGCCCACAGAAAATAACAACCAGCTGAACAGATAAATAAGAAGTAAATAAATAGAAGTCTTCCTGGTTTTTGCAAGTTGTATATACATAATTTGTCTCCAACATTTTACTTGTCTAAAGACAACCAGAGATAAAAGGCCTACAGAAATGTACTTCATTCATAGTGCACTTTTTAATGAACTTTATGATCCAAATTGTATAGATGATATAGCCAAGTGCAGTAAGATACCATCTCACCATGTTTGAGTGCTACTGAAATGCTACTATTACTTTGTAAAAAAATTTATTATTATTATTGATTTGCTTTATTTCCAGAAGCTTCATAGCAATCTAACTGGCCATATCAAAAGAATTATGACCGGCAGGTCAAGGGAGGTGATTCTTCACCTATGACTTTATGAGACTCATCTGGAATACTGAATCCACTTCTGTAGTTACCTATGTAAAAAAGGCATGGAACTGTTGGAGTGACTTCAGATGGGAATTGTACAGCTGATCAGAGGTCTGGAGCACCTCTGTAAAGACAAGCTGAGGGATGGGGCTGTTCAGACTGGAGAAGACTAAGGGGAGACCTTATAGCAGCCTACCAGTACTTGAAGAGTGCCTACAGGAAAGCCTGAGAGGGATTTTTTATGAAGGACTCTGACGATAGGATATGGGGAAGCAGTTTCAAATTGAGAGAGGGTAGATTTAGACTAGATCTTAAAAATAAAATATTCACTATGAGGTTGCTGGAACACGTTTCCCAGAGAAGGTGTGGATGGCCCCTCCCAGGAAGTGTTTACGGATGGTTTGGATGGAGCTCTGGGCTACCTGGTCTGGTGAGACATGTCCCTTCCATGACAGGGGTGTTGGTACTAGATGGTCTCAGAGGATTTTTCCAATGTAAACCATTCTGTGAACAGATTCTGCTAACATTGAATATTTAATTGTAGACAATGTAAAAGAAATTGTGGGTGGGTGGTTGGCTTTTTTAATTTAGTGAGTGAATTCCTATGAGTTTAGTGAGAGCTCCCACAAGGGTGCACTCATCACATGGATTCCTCTCAAGAAAGGGACGGGGAAAGATGGAAGGAAGAGTTGGACCTAAGCAATTTCCACTTGTCCATGTATCAGCACAGGGGATATTAATGCATACATCTGCAAAGTAGAAGGAGATTTGATAAAGTTTAATTTTTTAATCCTTTGTCAAATTTGGAAATATATGCAGTACAGATAAAATTATTGGTAAAAACTCTCATTCCACAGCTCAAGATTTCAGGAAAAAGCAATTTGATTTTACACTGATTAAAATACAAATGTTTCTTGCATTTTTGTTCAAGGCTGAAATTTATAGTCACATTTGAAATCTGTCATTATATCTTGGCAGTAACTTTTGTTCAGTTGTTTTATTCATCATGTTTTTCAAAGCTGGGAAATACGTTTGCTTCATAAGTTTGTCTTTACTGTAGAAAATGTATCATAAATCCATCATTAATGTCTAAACTAAAATGAATTTTAAAATTTAGATTTGACTCTTGATACTTGCTTTTTTTAAAAAAAGTATGAGTTCTTCACTGTATTGAAACTTTTTGTCAACATAAATCTGTCCTTAATCATGTCTAAGAAAATCAAAGGTAGCACATTCCATGCTGCTACCATGTTGCTAGCTGCTTCAAACATTATTGATCTGGACTGTAACAGTCAGCAGAGGCTATCAATAGTCAAATGGTAAAACCTAGGAAATCACAATGATGGGGAAAATGCCTGGAGTCTGATAAACCTCACACAATAGCTTCCTACACAGTGTCATTTTGTTAACAGTGTCAAAATACAGAATAATTTAAACAGAACACTGTGAACATTTAGATTTGTTTGAAGCCTGATACTCTTCTTTTACATTGCATAAGCAACAAACAGGAGGAGCTGGAAGTCATTGTGCATCACAACAGCTGTGATGTAGTTGCCATTACAGAAATGTGGTGGGATGACTCTCATGAGTGCTGCAATGGATGGCTATAAGCTCCTCAAACAGAATAGAGAAGACACGAAGGGCAGTGGTGTGGCTCTCTATATTAGAGAGTGTTTTGACTGCATGAAAGTCAACAAGTGTGACGGTCCAGTGGAACATTTATGGGTAAAGTTGAGGAAGGCCAATGAGTGGATATCCTGTTCAGAGTCTGTTATACACCACCTTATAAGAATGAGGAAGTTGATTATTTGTTTTGCAGATAGCTAGCAGAAGTTGCAAAATCACAAGCCCTTGTTCTTCTGGGGCACCTCAACTTACCAGGCATCTGATGGAAATATAGTACAGCAGTGAGGTAACAGTCCAGGAAGTTCCTGGAATGTGTGGAAGATAACTTCCTGACTCAGTTGGTAAGAGGACTCACCAGGGGAAGGGCCTTGCTGGACTTGTTTACGAACAGGGAAGGATTGGTCAGTGATGGAGGTCATCTTGGGTTAGTGGCCATGAAATGATAGAGTTCTCAATGCTTGGACAAGTGAAGACTGGGGTCAGCAGAACTATCACCATAGCCTTCCAAAGGACAGACTTCAATTTGTTTAGAACACTGGTTGGGAAAGTCCCTTTGGGTACCAGCCTGGAGGTCAAGAGAGTCCAGGAAGGCTGGACTTTCTTCTAGAAAAGAGCTTTTAAAGGCCCAGGAGCAGGCTGTCCCCATGTGTCATAAAACAAACTGGCAGACAAAACAAGCAGCCTGGCTGAATAGGGAGCTTTTGCTGTAACTTAGGAGAAAGAGGAGAGTACCAACTGTAGAAGAAGGTGCAGAGTATTCAAGAAGAGTACAGTGACTTAGTTAGCTCATGTAGAATGAACATTATGGAGCAAAAGCTGAGCTAGAACTCATCTTGGCCACACGGCAGGAGATACTAAAAAGTGTTTTTTACAAATAAACAACAAAAAAAGAACCAGGNTGTCGTCTAGGACGTCATTTCCAAACATGATTTTATTATGATCCTGTGATTCTGTATCCAGGAAATAGTAGTGTTTGACNTACTGGATGTGAGGGGGGGTATCATTATTAAAAATGAGGAAAAGGCTGGAGTACATAATGCCTTTTTTTCCTCAGTCTTTAGTAGTCAAACCAGTTATCCTCATGGTATATAATTCCTTGAGCTGGAAGATAATGTTGGAGATCAGTGTAGTCCCCTCATATTCTTATGAGGTTTTCTTTGACGTTGTGGCAGGAGAGGTTTAGATTAGATATTAGAACAAAATGCTTTACAGAAAGAGTGGTGGGACATTGGAATGGCCATCCCAGTAAGGTGGTTGAGTCACCATCCCTGGAGGTATTTAAGAAACAATGTAGATGTGGTGCTTCACCACATGCTATACTAGCAGGCATGTAGGGCTTTTTTTTCTGTATTTTTTGATTGATTGAATATTTAGGGGTTTTGTTGTTATGGGTATGGTTGGACTCTGTCGTCTAGGACGTCATTTCCAAACATGATTTTATTATGATCCTGTGATTCTGTATCCAGGAAATAGTAGTGTTTGACATTACTAAGCTATCTGGACATCCATAAGTCTATGGGACCAGATGAGACTCACCCAAGAATGCTGAGGGAGCTGGTGGAGGAACTCACCAAGCCTCTCCCCATCATTTGTCAGTAGTCCTGGTGAACAAGGGAGGTCCCAGACAACTGGAAACTTGCCAATGTGATGCCCTTCTACAAGAAGGGCAGAAGGGAGGATCTGGGGAACTACAGACCTGTCAGCCTGACCTTGGTAACAGGGAAGATTATGGAACATTTCATCTTGGGGGTGATCATGAAGCAAGTGCAGGACAACAGGGGGATAAGACTCAGCCAGCATAGGTTCATGAAGGGCAAGTCCTGCTTAGTCAATCTGATCAGGTGACCCTCCCAGTGGATGAAGGAAAAGCTGTGGATGTTGTCTACTGGGACTTCAGGAAGGCATTTGACACCGTTTCCCACAGCATTCTGCTGCAGAAGCTGGTGGCTTACAGATTAGACGGGTGGACTCTTTGCTGGGTTAGAAGCTGTCTGGATGGCTGAGCTTAGAAAGTTATGGTGAATGGGACTAAATGCAGTTGGCAACAAGCCACAAGTGGTGTCTCTCAGGTCTCAGCTTTGGGAGCAGTCTTGTTTAACATCTTCATCAATGAGGGAATGAAAGGATCAAATGACCTCTCAGTAAATTTTCAGAGGACATGAAATTAAACAGGAATGTCAATCTGCAGAGGGATTTGTACAGGCTGGAGCAATGGGCTGAGACCAGTGGTATGAAGTATAACAAAGCCAAGTTCTGGGTCATGCACTTTGGGCACAACAGTCCCCAGCAGTGCTACAGGCTTGGGGATGAGTGGCTGAAGAGTTGCCTGTTGGAAAAGGATCTGGGGTGTTGGTTGACAGCTGACTGAACATTAGCCAGCAGTGTGTCCAGTTGGTAAAGACATCCCATGGTATCCTGGCTTGTATCAGGAATGGTGCAATCAGCAGGAGCAGGAAGGTAGTCATGCCCCTGTACTCTGCACTCGTGAGATTACACCTTGAGTACTGTGTCCATTTTTGGGTGTCACAGGATAAGGACATTGAGATGCTGGAGCCAGTCCAGAGAAGAGAAACAAGGCTGGCTCTAGAATACAGGCCCTACGAAGGGTGATTGAGGAAACTTGAGTTATTTAGTCTAAAGAAGAAGAGACTGAGAGGAGACGTTATTGCTCTCTACAACTACCTAAAAGGAGGTTGTAGCAAGGCTGGTGCTGGTCTCTTCTCTTGAATTACTAATGATAGGATGAAGGGAAATGGCTTCAAGTTTTGTCAGGGGAGGTTTAGATTGGATATTAAGAACTTCTTTACTGAAAGAGTAGTTGGGCACTGGAACAGGCTGCCCAGGAGGTGGTGGTCACCCTTTCTGAGTGCATTTAAAAACTAGTGGATAGAGCACTTAAGGCCATGGTGTAAGGGTTAGGGAAATGTTGGTGAGGGCTGGACTTTAAGATCCTGGAGGTCCTTTCCAGCCATTATGATTCTCTGATTCTATTGTTCCCCTATAAGAAAATCTAACTACATTCTGTGGTAGTAGAGCAGGTCAGTGTGAGAACAGTATATAAAATGCTGCTTTGAAACACAGTGGAACATAATACGTACTATATCAGCATTTTTGAGAAGTGTAGGTGAGTGACTGTAAGTATATTTCATGTTTTTGTTACTGAGCAAGGCTTTTGACCTTGCAGTGCCTGTTCATATTTTATGTCTACTGGATGTGATGTCTTTTGTTTTAGCTTAGCTATAGTCTTAAGATATGTAAGGGGTATGTAACTTGGGCACAAAGCAAGCAAATCAGCAATTTGTTTTATGTGAAACTTTATGGGTTCTACCGTTTGGGTTTGTAGCAAATTTCATGCTCCAGGAAGACCGTAAGAGTTAAAGTCATGTTGTGCACACTCATTGAAATATAAAAATAGAGTGTCCTGAAATCTAACATTTCTTCTATGTCAGATATCACAACTCAATTATGATTAAGCTGTTCAGAAGTGGTGAGGATGGCTGTGAGACTTACAATTGTGGTGTAGATGAAAAAAGGTAAATAGAGATAATCAATTGAAGCAGTGGATGAAAAGTGGAGTGAATATTTGATTATTGTTCAGGCGTTTTTATTGCTATCCTATACTTTTAGAAGGATAGTAAAAAAGTACAGATTAAACCTCCTCTGGTCAAGCAGTGATACAAGTTCTGACTGACCACTGAGTCCTGTAATTAAGAAAGCAGCACATTCTTTCAAAACCACATTGTCTAATGTAGAGTATTCAAACAGTATGTCTACATGAGGCACATATCTATAATTATATAAACTAAGCAACATTCCTTACCTTGGGATAGAGAAAGAAAATCTGCAGAGTTGTATAGAATAAGGTCAATTGCATAATTCTGAAACAATTACAGAATCATAGAATCACAGAATTATTGATGCTGGACAACACCTCTGAGATCATCATTGATGACCTAACATCATCACAACCTAGGTTATCGCACTAAGTGCCACATGCAGCTGTTTCTTAAATATCTCCAGGGATGGGGACTCCACTACCTCCCTGGGCAGTCCATTCCAATGTCTGATCACACTTTCTGTGAGGAAATATTCCCTAAAATCCAACCTAAGCCTCTGCTGGCTCCTTTCCTCCTACCACTACTTGCCTGGGAGAACAGCCTGACCCCTACTTCTCTTCACATAGTTGTAGAGAGTAATAAGGTCCCCTCTGAGTCTCTACTTCTCCAGGCTAACCAACCCCAGATCCCTCAGCCTCTGAAAGGAAGACTTTCCATCCAGTCCCTTCACCAGCCTTGTTGCTCTCTTCTGGACCCACAGCAGTTCCTCAATATCTTTCCTGAAGCAGGGAGCTCAGAACTACACACAGTAATTGAGATCTCACCAGTGCAAGTTTCTGTAATGACCACCATATCATAGTTGCCCTGTTGCACAGCAGCCTCCAGCTCCTCCAGTTTATTGCCCTTACTGCGAGCATTGGTGTATGAATATTATTCCAGGGAGGGCACCATGTACACAGTTTTCAACACTGAGGGATAGTAAAACATCTCATTATCTATGATGCCACACTGTCCCACAAGCATTGGGCTACTACATCCAGGTTTTTCACTAGCAAGGCCAGTTATCTCCTCTTCACCCTTCATGTCTACTTTGATGCTCTGCCAGTGAACCCTGCTAGCTCCTGTCCCTTTTCCCCTCTGGGATATGTGTGTCCTACCTGCTGCCTGCAGGCCAAGCATCCTGTATAGAAGCCTGTGATTGAAAAACCCAAAGCCCTGTCTCTAACACCAGTCTTCAAGCCACGAGTTTACCTGATGGCTCTTTCTGTTCATCTTCTCATTTGGGATTGCCATTGAACTGATGGAGTGGAAAATAACCTGTGCTTAAGCAGCCACCCCAGAGTTCTAAAATTTCTTTTGATTTTGTGCTTCTCCTGGTAATCTCATCAGTATCTACCTAAAAAAACAACAGAGGATAATAATCAGAGTGGTTTGGTAGAGTGCGAAGTTTGTCTCTTACATCCCTAACCTGTGCTAGAGGGAGTCAGCAAACCTCCCAGTGAAGTGGATCATGATGGCATATTGGGCCTTCTGCCCCCCTTTAGTGTCAGAATTTGATTAACAAGTGAGATGCCTCAAAACATTGTACAAAAAAAAGAAGATAATCTGTGCTCAGGGTAACAGGAGAGGACTGCATGTTGTGGAGAAATTCCATCACTCTGCAGCAGGCAGGCCTAGGAGCTCTGCCAACCTGCAACAACTATGCTTGGGCATTGAGAGCTATTTCTCTCAAGGACTTATGGGACACTGCTTTGTCAAGGACCCTGGGAACTGTGTCCCCCGTGCTGTCAATGGGGTGGAGGAACACCCCTGGCTGCGAGTACAAAAGGGAGATATTTGAATTGTGTGGGGTTTTTAATGTCAGCCCTCCCCAGCTTGCAGCCAGGATGAGAGACTGACGTGATGAAAATCTGCAAAGCTGGGGAAGAGATCACCAGAGATCTATGGAGCCGAGGACTGACGCAGGGGCAGGGGAGATCCAAAGCCTGCAGTCCAGAGTGGAGATCTGACCTCTTAACTATCTTCTCTCCCTTTCCCCTTTTTTTCTGATCTATTCTCTGAGTTGGGTAGTAACTAGTAACTATCTAGTATATCTATAGATATATCTATATATAGATACTAGTAAGTATCTAGTAACTTTACTGATTTCTGTACTCTCTGATTCCAGTGTTGTGTAATTTCAGCAATTGTCTGTTCTGTTGGGTGTTCAGAATCTGATAATTTCAGTAAAATTTGACTTTTATGCAGACCTATGAAGTGAGTCTCCTTAATTCAACCCCTAGTGAATCCACGAACTTGAGTCACTCTCTTTTCTTAAGATCAGGACATGACATTCAGGAGAGATCCACCCACCACAGTGACCCAGCTCCTTCTCTTTTTAGAGCCAGTTGTGATGAGGGAGTCTATGGCCACTTGGTTTGTCTAGCACTTCAGGCCTGGGCTAGTTTTCTCCTCTCCGTCAGCCAGCTCTTCCTGCAGAACTCCATGCCTCTTCTGCAAGATCAATTGGAATGCTACGTGAGGTTGGGAGAGGATTTGCCTGCTTCTCCAAGCAGGGAATTATTTCCAGTTCCCCCCTTCTTTGAGATCCCTTCCTATTTTCTGGTGACAAGAGAGGAGGGCATCCTTTGATTTGTGTGATTTATGTGGAGCATCAACCTGATGTCTTTCCCTCAGGAAGCAGCACCACCAAACAATTTTGTTCTCACTCTCCCTCATGCTCTTCAGCCTCTCCATCTTTTAGCTCCATCACCATCTGAGCAGATAATGCACCTGGTCACATCTTAACACAGGTGCTGTCTCTGTCATCTTCCAGGAAGCAAGACAGACAGAGGCACTCCCAAAGCTGGTTGTCTGCACAGCTGCATGGTTCTGGAGTACGTTGTCTGTATCCTCACACTTTTTCTCGTGCTCATTTTTGCTCTAGGTCCAACCGTTGCTACTTCAAAAAAAAAAAAAAAAACCAAAAAAAAAAGTCCACAATGAAAAGAAAACCAACCCTCCCACATCCATCAAAAGTGACATGGCATTTAAAACTGCCGTGATGTCTGCAGCTCTGCACATGCCTGGCCCATCTCTCTTGTGAGCTCACCTGGCTCAGTGAGGTGGGGGGTTAAGGATGGCTCCACCACTCACCACATGGTGCCTGGCTGCAGCCTCTCTTGCTGCATTTTTTGCTCTGAACTCTCATGCAGACAGTCTGGCTCCAAAGGCTTCTTGCAGTATCTGACTGCAGACAGCAGTCAATTCCATTGAGAGTAGCTGCTGCTTTCCTATGTGTCGTCTTATGCTCCTTGGCTAAATCATGCTGATTATGCACTAGAAAGTGTTGCCCAAGCCCAGTGTGGCACATATGGTGATTTCTTGTATTTCAATGTTTGCACATTGCTCCTTCTCCTGTCATTGAGAACCACTGAGAAGATTCTGGCTCAATCTTGTCTACTCACCCCTGTATCAGGTGTTTATAAAATGCTAGTATTATAAAACTTGAGCATAGAATGAGATTAAATGTGTATGTCAGTATGCTGCCCTTAAATTGCTTTGAGTCTAACAGCAAACACTTGTGCAAAGAGGTTTCTTTGATCTTAATCTTACAAATATTTTGCTAATTTCATTTGGTGATAAATATACTGTAAATCTTGTGATACTTAGGACTGTGTAGGACCAGGTCATAATGACTTGGGTGCTGCCACAAGAGGAATTCCTATTCTTAGGAGGGTAAAACATGCTTTTCACCTGCAAACACTTCTAGGGTTTTAAAGAAAGGCAATACTAACCTAATGTTCAATGTATGGCAAAACAAACAAAAATACTAGGAATCTTCAGATTTTCCAGAGAAAAGGGTTGTGGTGGTCTCATCAATGTAAATATCCATTAACTTTTAATTTTACATTATTAACCTGCTTATTTTGTCAAGGTTAAAAATTAAGGGTAAGATGTTTATCACTATAGATGCTAACTTTTACCTGACACAAGAGAAGAAATCTATTCCTACCAAAGTTAGCATTGAAACCATTAGCCAATGGTTTCAATGGAATAAGGAGTTGGCCCTCATTTATAAAGAAAACCACAGAAATAGAAGTGCTACAGTGTTGTAAGATAATTCATAAGGGAGATTTGTTAAAAAGCAGGACATAATCCTGCAGTCCTAGCACCTGCAAATTTATTTTTTGGTGGTAAATAAATTAGAATAAGGAAGCCTATGGCTTGTAAATAAATAGCATATAAACTAATGAAGGCATTATGAAAGTAATGCAAAAGTTTACACAGAAGATATGTAAACCCATGTAGAATATGACCTGAATACATATATACATGCCTGGGTTTTAGTTAAAATGAGATTATAAATAGCCAGATTGGCTAGTATCTCACTGCTGATAATACTCTTCTGCAAGCAACAGGTTTTTAGTGAAGGGTTAAGGTGGGGGTCTGAGACTAGTGGCATTCACCAGGGGTCAGTACAGGGTCCATTATTGTTCAACGTATTAATCAACAACCTGGATGAGGGAACAGAGTGTGTCCTCAGCAAGTGTACTGACGATACAAAGCTGAGAGGAGGGGCTGGCACGCCAGAGGGCTGTGCTGCTATCCAGCATGATCTGGATAGGCTGGAGGGTTGGATAAAGAAGAACCTAATGAGGTTCCCTTGAACTTGAGATTTGTATCATATTCCTATCCAATAACTTTGTTCTATGCTTGTGCTGGAATGGTCATGTAGAACTACAGGACAGCTAGGCAGAGGAATGTTCAATGGACCAGTCAAGCAGAAGATGCCACTGCAAGAGCCTTTATAACAAAATGTAGCCTTATGACAACACCTCAGTAAATTACTTTTACTTTTAACAAACACTGTCAGTGCTATACAATAGCAGTTTAAAGTGGACTAATCAATTTAGTCATTTAGTCACTTCTGTAAGAGATTTTGAGGTAGATTTCAGCATGTAAAGGTAATTTATATTTTTTTTTTTTTTGTATTTTCTAGTGTGATGGTTAGAAAGTCAAATTTGTATTTTAGGTTATGCACTTAAATTAGTTGGTATCTTATATGGAAGGAGGTGAGATGTAGTAATGCATATGTCTTAAACAGGTAATTAATATTGCCATTGTCTGATTAAGAATAAGGTTAAGAATGGACTACAGTAAAAAGGTTAGTACTTTAAAAGTTGATGTGAAAGTGTAAGCATTACAAGCTTTGGTTTTATTATGAAAAAATGTGGTTCAAGCCCTTGCAATGTGAAGACAAGCTTGTAAATATCTGGGCCAAACAGAGAAGTCTAGATTTTTTTTTAAGTTTTGAAGAGTCTCTTTCAGCTGACACCTTTGTGAAAATTTGGAACACAGTGGCACAGACTTAGTGAAAGATAATTTGAAAAGTGCAAAGTAAACATCAAGTGAAGAAGCACTATAAAAAGGAAGTGGGAATGACACTTCTGTACATACCAATTCCCTATTTTTCCTGACACTCCAAAACTAAGGTAAGAAGACAGCAAATATGTTTTCTTTCAACTGCCCTATGAGCAATGACCACTTACTAGAGAAATGGACTGTTCCAGCTTTAAAATATTGCAGTGGGACAAGACTTTGTATTGCATTTTTCTACTCAGGTCTGTCTTCTTCCTGCAATTGTTATTAACAATTCTGCACAACACAGGCAAACTTAAGACAAACTGTTCAGAAACAAGGTAATCTAAAATCTCTTAGAATCAAATTGCTGTTATTATGTAACTAAAAAAAAGAAAACAAAATTGGATAAACTTGATAATTTTTTTGCTAATCTAATATCTTTTCCTCCTCCTTCCATCCTTTCACTTTTTTTTTTTAGTGCAGTATCTTACATATTCTCTGATACAATGAAAACGATTACTTTTTCATTACAAAAGGTAAAACCAAATGTGTAATCCCAGTCTATTTCAAGTGTATGTAACACATTTGGCTGAAATGTAATCTGGGAAGTGGTTTCTTAGTTTGAACAATATCTGAAATCTGGCACTTTCATGGCATTCTAAGTTCATTAAGATGGTGGATTTCTGTCCAGGGGAAGTGACAAATATGCAGAGTTGAAAACTATCAGGTAAATTATATCTTGGCCTGTTTACTTTTAGTATACCTAAGAATTCAGTGGAATAAGCAGTATAAGTGGGGAAAAAAGTAAAATATATAAAGAGGTTTATTGTGTTTATAGGAGTGATAAAATAAATACAGTGGATTAAATATTCCCTCCATTTCATAGGCAATATTAATCAGCCATTTGCCCTAGCACAAATATGCATAGATTCATGGAATTGTTCAGGTTTGAAGGGATCTTAAAGATCTAGTTCCAACCCCCCTGCCACGAGCAGGGACAACCCCCTCTAGACCACATTGCTTAAGGCCATATCCAATCTGTCCTTGAACACTTCTACAGAGGGGACATTCACAACCTCCCAGGGCAACATGTTCAAGGGTCTCACCACTCTCATTGTGAAGAAATTATTCCTGACTTCCAGCCTAAACATACCCTCTTCCAGCTTGAAATCATTCTCCCAGTCTTACCACTGCAAGCCCTTATAAACAACCCTTCCCCAGCTTTCCTGTAGCCTCCTTCAGATACTGGAAGACCACTGAAAGATCTCCCCAGAGTCTCTTCTCTAGGTTGAACAGCCCCAACTCTCAGTCTGTCCCCATGGGAGAGGTGCTCCAGCCATCTAATCATCCTCATGGTCTTCCTCTGGACACATTCCAACAGTTCAGTATCCTTCCTGCTTTGGAGCCTCCAGAATTGAACATAGTACTCCAGATGGGGTCTCATGAGAGCAGAATAGAGAGGGAGGATCACCTCCCTCAACCTACTGGTCACACTTCTCTTGATGTAGCCCAGGATGTGGTTGGCTTTCTGGGCCATAAGAGAACATTGCTGGCTCATGTTGAGTTTTTTATCGACCAACACCCTGAAGTCCTTCTCCTCAAGGCTGCTTTCAATCTGTTTCTCACCTAGCCTGTATTTTGCCTGGGATTGCCTCAACCCAGGTGCAGGATCTTGCACTTGCCCTTGCTGAATCTCATGTGGTTAGCACTGGCCCACCTCTCAAGTCTGTCCAGGTCCCTCTGGATGGCATTCCTTCCCTCCAGCATGTCCACCACACCACACAGCTGACATTTTTTGCTATGTCATGCACAGTAAATTAAAGAGTGGACACCAGTGTCTGACATGATTTTTCTCACTTGCCTCAGAGTTTTTGAAGACATCTCAAATGATCATGGGTAATGAATGAATTCTTCCATCTTCCATTCTGTGTCTCTCAGATCCTTCCTCTAGTAACTCTGACATTTACTGTTCTAGGGTATAACTATTGAGTATAATACTAGGGTGTTTCTACTGAGGATTCACCATCCAGACTTCTAAGAAATAAATGACAAATGTGCTGTGACCTTTTATAGCAGCATTTCACAGCCTCATATGAATTGTGATTACATTTTCTCTTTATGGCATATGTGGCCCCTTGAGGTTTTATGCAGCTGAAGATCTGTGGCAGCTCTCTCCTGAGCATCAGAAACAAGATAGTTGAGACGGACAGCAGTTGTATATTCAAATATAGTATTATTTCTCATGCAAAATGGTATAAGAAGCCTTCTTATAAAAATCAACTATTCAGAGGTGAGACATCTAGTAACACAAATATGAATATGTCCATTGAAAAATCCTGTTTCTACTTTCACAGTATAAATTCATAAGTCAGACTTATTCAAGCGTTAAGATCTCTGGGAATTAGTAACTTGCCATTCACAAATTTAATAAAAAAATATAAGTAGTAACCAAAGTGAAAAAAACCAAAAAACTCTTGATATACCAAACACAGAAGTTACCTTGGTATTTCTAGAAACAGAGCAAAATTCATTTATACATTATAAAGATCACCTGAAACTTGTGCTACATGATGGAGTTGTATGTGTGGGAAAGAAGTAGCTTAGGATCAGTGAAAAAATTTGATGAAGAATATTTGTTGAAAAAACACTTTTGCTTTTACAAATATAACTTTACATTCATTTTGACTATCACTTTTCTAAAAATGTCTCCATTTGATCACCTTCAGTGCTTACCTAGTCTAGAATTTTATCTTTCTGCAGAAAAATATGTGTGTCCAAGCAGTGCATTATTTGTTTCAAAGATACAGAAAGCTATAAAGCTTTCAAAGAAGCTCTTTATAAAACACTTCTATAAAATAACACATAGTAAAAAGAAATCTATATCTTGAAAATCCCCAGCTAATGCACAGCTGATTTGCTGTCCTCAGTGGACTCTGTGGTGTTTATAGAACAAAAATATCTTTAGCATTTTGTATTTTTATTTTACTTCACATGATTCACTGGGCTATTAGAAAGTATTGTTCAGAATCTGTAATTAGGATGTTAATAGAAGCTGCATTTGTATACAAATGTTTAGTTTACAGGCACTAGAGTGTGGAAACAGAAACTTAGAGCATGCATGCTACATAATACTTAAAATATTGCCAGGACACAGAAAAATATCTTTTGTGAAAGATACCAGAAGTCTGATCAGACAAAACCATTTAATGTGATGGCTGACATGGTGGACTTATCCTGAGTACGATAGGTTCAAGATTACTTGTACCATTGATGTAACTGGGCCGCTTACCCATTTAGGAAAAACTGGGGAAACAAAAAAACCAGCCCAGAAAACACAATCACAGAAATAGTGGGAAAATCTCCCTCTTAAAGATAAAGTCAAAAAGAAACTTAAAAAGATTTCCCGCTTTCTGAGGATACCTCGCACCCCACCTTCCCACTGCCTCCCCTGCATGAATTTGTCCCACCAAATGGCAGTACTTAACCAATCTTTAAAAAGCTGAAAAGAAAAGGAGAAGGAATGGAGAGGGTAATACAAACCAGTCTTTTTTTTCTCTACCCCATGACACTAGGGAAATCTGTTTATGAATAAATGAGCAATCCCAGAAGAAAATATAAATTACAGGAACTGCTTGTGTATTTTCTGCTGAAGTGATCAGTTTTATTCAAGTTATCAAAATATCTCCTCAGAGATTTTCCATGTCATCACAGCTGGAGAGTGTTTGTGTAAAACTGCACACAGAATTCAGCTCACAGTTTCTGAAGGGTTTTGGTATCTTGCTGTATAAAGAATCCAATCTAAATATAAGATTATTATGTAGAAAAAGAGCTGTGAACTTCAAAAGCAATTAAAAAAGACAATGTAGAAATTATCATGATGTTCACGTACATTATAATGAAGGCTAATGGATCTTTTTCCAGAGTTGCAAAATGCAAATGAATAGCAATATTTATTTATGAACTATTATTATTGTAGCCTGTGGTGTGTTCAGAGATACAGAATATTTTAAAATAAAATACAGAACTGCTAGAACAGCTAAATAAAAAAAATATCTCCCAAATCCGATTCTAGGATTATCAATGAGAATTTGCAGCTTTGTGTATACTCAAGGAAATAAATACTATTTGTCTATGCAAAAGTTTTGTGTCTGTTTAAATATCAACATGATAAATTACTTCCATGAGATTGTATTAATTTTTAGGAGAGTGAAATGGAATCTGTGTCCCACACAGGAAATAAAATCATCAGTATTATATTCTCGATGCTAATGTTAATTGTTCTGAATGAGCTGCCACTAGAGGTTTATCTGAGGATATTAGTGTGTTTGCAGTTGTGCAAGGGTCTGGTCTCAGAAACTTGGTCCTATGAGTTTGTTACAATTGCTCTGGTCAGAATTAAACCCCAACTGACATTATGTATTGATTGGGGGAAAAAAGTTCAATGTTTTATTTATATGAGACTAAGAAGAAAAGGAGGAAAGATTGAACAGGAGGAAATACCAAAAAGTACCTTAGGCAAAGGATAGTCACCACCATAATCTAGGTGAAGTCTCCTGAGGTACTCTTGATCTTCAGCTTACTCTTGGTGGTGGGGGAATTTCACTCTCAGTCAATAGATCCTGCCTTTTATACTGGAAACACACAGTTCTCTCAGTGTCCACATGGCAACCACGCAGCTTATCACAAGTTTGAAAAGCATCATGGCTCTCATCTATTACACACTGTTGACACACCTGTGGAGCCTTCTGGGACATGGTTTGTAGAACAGGGTGCAAACTGAAAGTGTAACTGTTGTGGCAGAACAAGATACAAACCTAGGTAGCTGCCTTCTGCAAAGGTACAAGGCTGCCAATGTAGCAGCATCAAGGGCTGATGTTTGAGACAAATGAATCTTCTTCAATTCATTCAATTACAACATGACTTAAAATAATGTAGTTAGGTAAGCATATTAAATGACAACTACATTTGTACTTTTGCTAATGTGCACAAAGAAATCAATTTATATATTTTAATTTTATGAAACCTGATTTTATTATATTACACAGCAAAAGATTTCTTCACAGAATCTATCTACGTCTCCAACAAAGAGTAGGAGGAGGTAAAACAAAAACTCTTTAGATACTGCTGGAACAGTTGACCTCAACTGACCACATGAATATTACATGCCATATGACATGGTTCTCAGAAAGAAACCTGGGGCAAGAACAAAGAAAGAGGGTAACATTCACAATTATAGTGCTTGTCTTCACAAGTAATTGCTATGCATAATGGAGTCCTGCTTTCCTGTAGATGGCTAAACAGTTGTCTAACAATGGGAAGCAGTGAATTAATTTCTTGTTTTAATCTGCTTGCTTGCACTTTGTGCTTTATTTAATGAATTGTGTTAACAGAAAACCTTGATTTTTCTCACTGTTACTCTGTTCCTCATCCTGCTGGATGGGATTGAACAAACAGCTGTGTGGTGTTTAGTTGTTGGCCGGGATTAAACCATAACAAAACAAAAACTTCATCTTTGAGATGACTGCTAGGGTGCTTTTGGTTGGTTTTGACAAGCTGTGCAGTTGAGAAAGCAAAGCAAATAAGGCATCCAAATTCAGAAATATGAAAAAAACATCATTAGCTAAATTAAAGACTCACTTTGGGGAAACTAGGAAGTGGATTTTCTTAGAAGTAATTCCTGACTGGCTGCAAGAGAAAAACTCCCCAATATCTAGGAATAACCACAGTGGTTTTCTAAGAGATAACTGATGCCTGAACTAGCAGGGTTCCCTTGTGTGTTAAAATGACCAGATGATGGTTAATGGAAGAGCAGTGAATGTTGTCTACAGTATTTATACCAATTATTTTACAAGGCTTATCACAGTATCCTTACCTTCTGTCATTAATTGTAGGGTTTGTATTACTAGAAAAGACTGGATTATTTGAGTCATAGAGTGCTGGTTGCTGAGTTATACTCTACCTTGTGGCTAGTTACAGAGAATTTGTCAGGGGTCGGTCTGTCTTCAACCCATTCCGTTCAATGTGTTTATCAGTGGTGGTGCCCTTATGAAGTTGTGGATGACACCAAACTTGACTGTGGTCAATACATGAAAATCAACTTGCCTTTCGGAGGAAGTTGTGGTCAACAGGAAGAATGGTCCAGGACAAGTACTATTAAATTGAGCAAAGATAAAAGTAAAGATTTAGACTAGTATCCTGCAGTAGTATAGGGACTAGAATTTTGCATTAT
The DNA here is from genome assembly GCA_013397515.1 of Upupa epops. Classification (NCBI taxonomy): domain Eukaryota; kingdom Metazoa; phylum Chordata; class Aves; order Bucerotiformes; family Upupidae; genus Upupa; species Upupa epops. The sequence continues at coordinate 17,834 of VZRI01006736.1, forward strand.
CTAAGCACTAATGAAAAGGCCCTGGGGATACTAGTGGTCAGCCAACTGATCAGAAACATAGCAAGTAACTTGAATGAGTTGTTTACTTCGCTTGGCACCCATTAGACCACATCTAGAACACTATCTACAATTTCGCATGCTCCATTCAGGTTATTAATATCTTGTAAAAGTTCATTTACTTGAATTACTAAGCAGGTGACAAAAAATCCTTCAATACACAAATGTGCTTAGTTTTATTTAAGCAGTTAGCAGGGTTTGTATGTAATCTATCTATCTATCTATCTATCTATCTATCTATCTATCTATCTATCTATCTATCATGATCTTGTTGTAGAGTCATTGTACGGTGCAAGAGATAAAACAATAGGAAATCTGATTCAGATTTGTGCCATCAGCCTATTCCAATAGCGAAGTTACCAAAGCCTAGACAGTTCAACTGGAATCAGAGGTTGTTTAAAACTGAGCAGAAAAAAACCTGGGGAACTATTAAAAATGCTTACTGTTTCTTTAGACAGAGGGCCTGTAGTTTTCATAGATGAAGTATTTACTAATTTGAATAGACTAGTTCCTTACATTTGAAACAACATAACTCAATGATTTAGTGCTCCTATACAAGCAGCAGCTTACAGGCAATGATCCCTGCATATAAAAAGATTATAGGTCCTTAAATACACCTTTGAGTTTAGCATAATGCCAACAAAATTCAATTAAAAATCGCGACAGCTTTATCACTGTGCTTAGATCAAAGAATAAATAGCTGTCAAGAATTCAATTAAAAGTTATTGATGTAGCATACAGTTAGTATCTGTTGTTTAATCTAGAGCATTTTATCTTAATTTATATTTTGGCTTAAATTCCTCTATTTATTTGTCTTCTCTGTAGTGTTTCTGAGTGATTAATAACTACTGATAGTACTCAGGCTCGTGTAAACTCAGCATGAGTAATCCAGCTGCAGAAATAGATGTGCCTATATCATCACATCTCCCTTGGTCACACAAGCACATCTGAAGCTCTTATCACATAGTTTCTACTGCTGCAGTATTGTTCTGTGATTCATTTTCATTCCCTATGAAGTGACAGAGAATGTGTTGCCCTCAGAGTAGCCAGTGGAAGACTGAAATCTTATAATAATAAAATGGTTTGACTTGGAATAGACCTTTAAAAATATAGTTCCAACTGCCCTGCCATGGGCAGGAACGCCTTCCACTACCATTATTCAAGGCTTGATCCACTCTATCCTTCAACACTTTGAAGGAGGGGGCATCCACTACTTCTCTGGGGAATCTGTTCCAGTGCCTTACCACCTTCATAGTGAGGATTTTTCTTACATCTAGCATAAATCATTATTTTTTCTGTTCAAAATTATTTCTCCATTTGCTGTCACTACAATCCTTTGTAAAAAGTCTTTTCTCCTCTTTAAGTACTGGAAAATTGCAATAAGGTCTTCCTAGACATTTATCTTTTCCAGGCTGAACTACCTCTCCTAGTCTTCATAGGAGAGGTGTTCCAGACTTCTTATAATTTTTGTGTGCTTCCTCTGGATAGGTTTTAACAGGTTGTCATGACTGTAATTTTGAATTTGCTGGGTCCTAGTCTGAGGGGCTGGGATTTACTACGGCAACTATGGATAAGCATCTTAGAATTCCAAGCTCAATGCTGCTATAGTTCTGGCCAATGGGTATCTCTGCAAAAACGCTTTGGGTGAAGGAAAAAATGGTGCTACAAGTTTCCTGTTTACAGTTGGGAAACTCTGGTCAAAGATCAAGCTTGCAGCACTGGAGTTGAGTATGCCACTAGCAGTGATCTTGTACCCTACAGCATGGTGATGGAGGAAAGAGTATAGCCTCTGAGATCAGCAGAGAAGTTTGCCTGCTGGTCTGTGTTGTGGTGCAATGGAGGAAGAGAGTCCCATCTGTAGCTCATGGAAGAAAATGTGCTGGAGCAGGGCATTGGCTTTGAGAGCATGGAGCAAGGACCTTATCCATAAAGAAATCACTGGCACTGAGGAGTTAAAACTGGACTCATGTGTGTACACCATGCTAGAGGTTTCTCCCTGCTGTGTGGAAGGAGGTAACAAATGAACTCATTATGTAGGAACATGTGGTTAATCTCTGTATGTTTTGGTGTAGAGGTTTTTATATTGTGTGAATGATGTGGTTTTGCTAGTTTTCCCTGACTCAAGCCAGTCTTTGTTTCTGTCTGTGACTTTATAAGTGGTTTTGAACCTTCGTTGTTTACTTTTTGGTTGTTTTTTGGTTTTGCTTTTTTTTTTTTTTATTATTCCATCTCATGAGCACATTAACAACATTAATTAGTTTATCTCATCTCAGACCTGATCCTCTGGTGACAATGATTTAATCCTGGCTGACAGTTAAGCACCATACAACCATTTCCTCACTCCCTACCCCAATGGGATGGGTGAGACAATCAGGTTAAGTGAGAAAACTAAAGGGTTGAGATAAATGCATTTTAGTAAATCAGTCCCTTCTCCCTTTCTTACTTCCCAAACCCAGCTTCATGCATTACTTTTCCATATCCTCCTTCCATAACCATTTGGGATTGCAGTATATCTTAAAGATTTTGTCTCTGCCACTCTTTTCTACTCACACTTTTCTGCTGCTCTGGTATGGGGCTCCTCCCTAAGAAAACAATCCTTCAAAAACTTCTCTGACATGGATCTTTATTTTAGAAGCAGAACTTCAACTAGGAAAATGTCTTCTCAAAATCTACAGTTATTATATAGCTGAGAAATAATTTACTCAATTGTACTGCCTTTTGAGCCATGACATGGTTCACTATGTATTGGTTTGGGATGACTGCCAGGGTGGATGCTTATGACCTGGATTCTCCTTTCCCATTTCTTTTTTTTCCCCTATCTGTTTTTAGACCACTTGTAGGGAATTACTTTTTTTTCTCCATTTTCTCTGTGTGTTTGCCAGAGGTCTGAGATCACCAACTTTTGGAAACTTTCTGTGCTTCATATGGAGTTTTGTGATCAAAGCCTATATGACAGAATTATCCCTGTGGTTCATCTGCTTTGTGTCAGCAGCCGTATGTAGGTTCCCTCCTTCTATTTGTGGCTAAATATTAAAAAGAGGTTTCAGACCTTTATGGAATTGACTCAAAATCATTCTCCAGTTTCTGATTTAACTACAGCTCACTTGGTTTTTTGAACTGCTTTATCAATAGACTGCTATTCTTTTTGAATGAACAAGAAAAGTATAAGCAGCAGGTAAAATGTATGAAGAGCTACATTCACATGGGTCTTCTCACTGTTAAAATGATCATAATTTTCTAAAATCACTTAAATCACTTGAGATGTACACAGTATGTGTCCTTGCTACCAACCTTCTTTTTGATAATTTTATAAAGGGCTTTTAATTGCAGGTTTTGTCAAAATAATAATTTTACTATTGGGAAGACAAAATACCTGGTCAAAATGCAGTTTCTCTCACTGTGTGATACTCTCATTATCAGGCTCCATATCAGTGGAACAGTATAATCTAAAACACAGTCTGAAAGACCCTGAGGTCATTCATCTGGCCTGATACTATGTTTCTACTCTGAGTAGACTTAGCAGCTGTGTGAGTTGCCCTACTCCTTTCCTCTATTGTTATCAGTCACCCCCATTTTACAGTTTCAGGAGACAAAGTTGTACTTCTAATGCTACAACCCCCCAGAAAAACCAACTCCAGTATTTACTCAGGTATCAGTAAAGAACCTCTGGAAAAATGGTGTTAAATTTAAGACATCAGAGGAGCAAAGAGATACACAGATAACATTAAAGCGTGAGTGGTAATCAGTTATCATAAAGATACTGCATATTAAAATACAGATACTGTTGGTTCTGTCTTCAGACCAGAAAGATTTAATACAAAGTGACATGTGATCACACAAAATATCAGTATATTAGAATTATGTCTATAACAAATTGCTAAGGAAAATAGTAAGAGCAGGAAAGCATGGTGTAGTTTTCACTCAGAACAGTTTTTCCTTTTCCAGTGATTTTTCTTCTAGTGATGTCCTGTGATTTTTGGAATCAGGACATTGTCATGTGATGAAATAACATTGATTGTATTTTAATTCTATCAATTTACTCTTGTACATTTTCTTAGCACATGTAATCTCTTGGTAACACTACTGTCTGTAGATCTATGCTTCAAATAGAGCTGCAAGATATGAAAGTATTGCATGGAACCGAACTGGGGTAAAATTTTTACAAAGGTCTTAAATAGTATTTTCACTAGGGTGCTTTGCTTGGAACTTTGAAGTGATTGTCTTGTTAATTTAAGACCCTTGTTCTCTTACCGGTCATAGACTCCATGCAAATATTTACATAACTGGATGTCAAGTGTACTTTTAGGTCTACCAGCCTGCTTTAGGGTAGGCTAGGAGAAAGATGATCAGTCAGCAGATGTCTGAAGGGACCAAGTAGAGCACTGTAACTAGAAAAGAAAACCAAAATGGTTAAAACTTTAGTGTTTTGGGCTTTTGCCCACGGTTTGGCATTGGTGAGGCGAAACCTTTAATAGTGTGTTCAGCTTTGGGCACCCCTCCAGCTATGATCACAAATGCAGCATTTATGAGAAATGTCATGGAGAGGATCAACTCAATCAGCATATACAGGAATATCTTATGAGAAACTCTGGTGGTAGAACAAGGTGTAATTGTTTCAGTACAAAAGAGGCTAGATGTAGGTGAGATTTTAGGAAAAAAAATTCTCATTATGAGGGCAAATAGTCACTGGAATTGTTTTCCCAGAGAAGGTGTGGATGTTCCCTCCCTGCAAGTGTTTAAGGTCAGGTTGGATGGGACAGTGGACAATCTGGTCTAGTGATCCTCTCCCTGTGGCAGAGGGGTTGGAGCCAGGTAATCACAGAATCTCAGAATAAACATGGAAAGGACCTCCTAGATCACCAAGTCCAACCATACTCACACCCACAAATACCTAAATACCTGATCTATGGGAAAACACAAAATAATCCTCTCCATGCCTGTCACTATAGCTTATCACTAAGCACTGTATCTACACACTTCTTAAATACCTCCAGGGATGGTGAATCAACTACCTCTTTGGGAAGGCCATTCTAGTGCCTTACCACTCTTTCTGTAAAGAAATTATTCCTAAAATGTAATCTAAACCTCAGCTTCAGACCATTGCCCCTGGTTCTGTCATTAGTCACCAAGAAGAAACCAACACCCACTTCTCTACATCATCCCTTCAGGTAGCTGTAGAGGGCAATGAGGTCCCATCCTCAGCCTCCTCTTCTCCAAACTAAACATGCCCAGCTCCCTCAGCCTTTCCTCATGTGGCTTGTTCTCTAAACCCCTTACACGCTTCATAGCTCTCTTCTGGATGTGTTCCAGTGCCTCCATGTCTTTCCTATAATGAGGGGACCAGAAGTGAACACAGTATTTGAGATGAGGCCTCGCAGGGGCTGAGTTCAAGGACATTAGAACTTCCCTTCTGCTGATTATGCTATTCCTGATACAGACCAGGATCCTGTTGGCCTTCTTGGTCACCTGGGCACACTGCTGGCTCATATGAAGCTGGTTGTCTACCAGCACACCCAGGTCCTTTTCTGCTGGATAGCTTTTGAGCCTCTCATCCCCAAGCCTGTAGCATTGGCTGGGGTTGCTGTGACCAAAATGCATGACCCAAGACTTGGCCATATTGTACTTCGTACAATTGGCCTCTGCCCATCAATCCAACCTGTACAAGTACCTGTGTAGAGCCTTTCTGCCTTTGAGCAGAGTGACACTCACACAGAATTTGGTGTGGTGTGCAAACTCATTGAGGGTGCTCTCAATCCCCATGTCCAGGTCATCAATAAAGACATTAAACAAGACTGGCCCCAAAACTGAGCCTTGAGGGGCATGGTTTGTCACCGGTCACCAGCTAGATTTTACCCCACTAATCACAGCTCTCTGGGAATTGCTAGCCAGACACTTTTTAACCCAGTGAAGGGTACATTTATAAGTACCATGATTTGCCAGTTTCTCCAGAAGAATGTTGTGGGAAACTGTGTTAAAAGCTTTACCAAATCCAAGTAGACAACAACCACAGCCTTCCCCTAATCCAAAAAGCAAGTCACATGGTCTCAGAAGGAGATCTGGTTGCTTAAGGAAGTTATGACTGGTTATGGTCCCTTGGCTGCCCTGCAATTTCTGTGAGAGCTCTCTCAAGATGATCCTCTCCATTATCTTTCCTGGTACCGCAGTCACAGGCTTATAATTCCCCAGATACTCCTTACGACCCTTCTGGATATGCATCACATCAGCCACCTTCCAGTCATCTGGTACCTCCCCTGTCGACCAGGATTGTTGAAAAATGATGGAGAGAGGCTTGGTGAGCTCCTCTGCCAGCTCCCTAAGTAGTAGAATTGAGAACTCAACAAAATCATGGTCACTAAACCCAAGACAGCCTCTGACCACATCTCTCACTAGTCCTTTTCTATTTGTGAAGAAGAGGTTGAGCAAGGTGCCTTCCCTGGTAGGCTGCTCTACCAGTTCTGTCTGGAAGTTATCTTCCATACACTTAAGCCTGTTTGTTCTCTGCTGTGTTAGATTTCCAGCAGATGTTTTGTAGATTGAAGTCACCAACCAGGACAAAGGCTAGAGATTGCGAGACTTCAGCCAGGTATTTCATCTGCCTGCTCATCTTGATTTGGTGGTCTATAGCAGACTCCTAATACAAGATCTCCCTTATTTGCCTTCCCTTTCATACTAAACCATAAACACTCAACTCTGTCATCAGTGAAATCAATTTATATGTGTTCAAAAACTCCCTAATATACTAGGCCACACCCCCCCACCTCTCTTTCCTTGTCTATCCCTTCTGAAGAGCTGATATCCATTCATTACAGCATTCCAGTCACAACATTCATCCCACCAGATATGGCATTCCCTGTAGCCTGTCACCTGTAGAGCCACATCATTCCAAGCGTGCTCTGTCTGGGTTCCCACAACCATTTTAACTGGATGCATAGTCTTCCTCTGCTGGATAAAGACCATTCTAGAGGAATAGTTTAGGTGTTTTGTTTTTTGTTTTGGTTTAGATTTCCTACCCTCACTCCACTATGTTTAAATCTCCTGTAGTTTCCCCAACAGTGCTATCAGTCATGTCCCCTCTCTGCTTCACCCGTGAAAGATGTCAACTCCTGCCGGGTCTCTCCTTCCTCCCTTGGATTTCCCTGGGTCAGGGCCCCACCCCCCTCTACCTGAAAAACCTCAAAAAAGTGGGGCTATGGCCATGGACTGTAAGCTCTCCCAGCTACGCTGTCTCACTATGTGCGGTGTGAGTGCTCCTTTCAGCTTCACTGTGTTTAAATCTCCCATGGTTTCCCTGTCAGCTCCCTCAGCCACATCCCCTCTTCAGCTTCACTCACGAGAGATGTCTGCTCCTCTGAGGTTCTTTCCAACCTAAGCCATTCTATGATCACCCTTATATCCAGTGACAGGGAGCACGGGGAATTGTTCAAAGCTGAATCAGAGGAGGTTCACATTTGATATTAGGAAACCTTTCTTTATCAAAATGATGATCAAAACTCAGCCTCATAGAAAAGTGGCCATTAAGCTAATACTCTTATTGCTTCAGAGTCCTAGCTAGGAGTTACAAAAGATCTTTTCTAGTCAAATCTGATTCAGTGCACATCATACGTTTTTTCTTCTCTCTAAGCCAATACTTCAAAAAAAATTTCTGGTAGGATATACAAAGGTTGCTGTTAAACTGGCAGTCTCATTTTCCCTGAGTAATACAAGATAAAGATTTAATCCTCACTAAGTTTATCATTCCAGGAGAAGAAAGTAATTTTGGTTCATATTTTTCAACAGAACTAAAAATCCTTAAGAAGCTCATGTTTAAGTATAAAGATAATAGAGGTAAGAAGAACAGAAGAGGCAGTAGACACCAACATGGGCAGCAGTTCCCAGAGCATAAGTACCCCATTCTCTATTATTTAGTTGGTGAGATTTTGAATACTACTAAACCACCCTAACCTTCGTCAGACTACTGACTGTTGGAGTACAGAGAATCAAAGCCAGCTTGGAGCTACTTTCTTCACAAGTCCCTTCAGCAGTACTTGTGTCTAGTGATCCAGATGTGACTTCTGTGGTGACAGTAATAGCATCAGTAGTAACTGTTTTCATTGCATACAGGACTGCAGCTGAATATATTTTTCAGGGAATAAAATATATCATGCAGTTTTGGGCTTGAAGCTCCCAGAGAATAAATATAATATTTTATTATACATTATTTGAAATGTCATGGCATAAGAGTGGCATAAGAGCATATGTAAATTTTGGATTGGGGTAGGTTGCACAACATTATGCCAATGATTCTGAAACAATCGCAGACATACAGAGCTCAAATTTGACCATTTTTCCTTCCTTAGTTTACAATACTTTTCCTGCAGAGAAATATTCCATTAATCAGGTGATTAAGTTGACAGACAACGATGTTCACTATTTGGTTTTTTTCTTGGAAAGCATATAGTATCTCTATTTTAATTCAAATAATTTTTGTGATGTGGTAGGATAAAATCCTGTATGTATATCATAGATAAAAATAGTAAATTTTCTTGCCGGCAATTTGTTGTGAACTGCCTTGAGTACACAGAAAATGTGATTCATTCATTGCCCATAAGGAAGTACTCTTTTGTAAAATAATAACATAATTGCAGCTCTCAACATTTTCCTTTAAAATGTCTTTTTCTGAAAAGAATTACACTGTTAGGTATAAGGAAATAGGCCATTTTTAAATGTTGTCAGGTGCTTTCTATTTTTTATGGCAAGATACTAAGCCTTTTCCAAAGAAACAAAGAGAAGAATTCAACATTTTCATCATTATCCAGAATTTCCTCTTTATTACAAATACGCAATATAGAAGACTGTTTAATGGTACATTTTTCTCTGATGCACCTGTAGATTGCACAATTGAAAAAGTGGTGGATGGTCCTGTAATGATATTTTTGTGGAGTGATGAAGGTACTTTATTTCATTTTTTCTCAATCGTGAGAGTGTAGAATAAATCTTGTTGTTTTTTCTAGTAATTATTTTGATTTTTATGCGTTTGTCGTGTGCCAATGTATTTTTAATTGAATGATTTCTTCATGGAAAATATTTGTTCACAAAACTACAGGAAAATATCATGCTGATCAAATTATTGTGGTGTAAAGGTGTGTAATTGAACATCTTTTAATTAAAAATAATAAATCTGATTTTGTAATTTTATTATAATGTACATTAGCTATTGCAGTTAAGTGACACAGTAATCGGTTTCAGTGGGAACATTGATTTGCAAGTATTAGGCTCACAGTCTGCTTGTTTTTTTACTAGTCCTGGGAAGTACACATCTACCAGACACTTTAAAATTACAGAACCACAGAATGTTACAGATTGGAAGGGACCTCAAAAGATGATCTTAGTCCAACAACCCCTGATGGAGGAGCAGGGTAAGACTACAGCACTCAATGTAACCAGACCCATCAGAGTACAAACCTGTCCCAATGCTCCTTCGTTTCTAAGGCAAAGATCGGGCTTTTTTTTCCAGAGTGGCATGGCCATAGACTAAATCCTAAGCACTTCCTTTCCTTGGCAGCATATATTTTGATATTTCATCTGGTATGCCTGTGAGCAGATGTATTTTTGAAATCACCTTTAACTAAATATAGCATTTCTATTTTATTTAATAAAGTGTCTTTATTTGATCCTAGTCAAGTGTACAATGGGAGACATAGATCATAACAAATATGTTTCCCCAGAAAGCTCATGTATACTCTCTTTACAGATACCAGTGCAGTTATTCGACCATTTCACTGGCATGCCTACTAACAAATCTAATTAGTCAGTTAAATGAAACTGTCAGAAATGCAGGAAACATTTTTTGACTAAATTCTGGTAAGCCTGTTTATAATATTAAATTCGTTCAGCATGGATGGAGTTTGCTTCACATGTGCTTTTATCTTTTCACTGTCTGGCCATTTCATAGCTGTTTGAATTCTAATAAGAAGGAAAACAGTAGAACCTGTAGTAACAAAGTACTTTGCTTTAAAAAATAAAGGCCTATGATGCAATACCATGGGTCAGACATGGTATGATTGACTCACAGTATATTTGTTCAGAATGATCCATTTGTGGATTTTATTGAAATGGTCAATTAAAGTACAAAAATGATTGAAAATTTAAAAACTACTCTGGAATGAAATCCAGAAACAGAAAGTAAAAAAGGATTAGGCAGGGATGCAGAAGTACTAGAAGTACTCCTTCAAATTTCTGTAGCCTTTCACTTACATGTGTAGTTACTGGCTTGATACCTGAAGCCTTTACTTCACTTCTTCCAGTCCACAGTCTGAAATATATGAACAGTGGAATCCATCTGAAAACTTTTTGGACAACCATTTAGCATGTCAAAAAATTTTTGTGTGTGGAGTGAAGAACACTGCAGGAGAAAGTATTAAGTACTCACAGCATAGGAACCGTATTAACTTGATTAACACATTGAAAGTTACAACTGATAAAGAAAGGAAATGATTAAACTATTACTTCCAGAAGTATGTCCAGTGTTTACATATATTGCCTAAAGAAAAATGGTTGAAAATGCATCTGAAACCACAGAGTAGACTACATACTTGGGAAAGATTGTCTGAAAAGCTTCCCAGCAGAGAGGAACCTGGGAGTTTTGACAACTGGCCAAATATAAGTCAGCAGTCTGCTCAGGTGGCTGAGAAGGCCAATAGCATCCTGGCTTGAATCAGAAATAGCGTAGCTAGAATGACTAGGGAAATGAATGTTCCCCCTTTACTTTTGTGGCCACACCTTGAGTACTGTATTAAGTTTTGGACACATTAAGTTTCTTGACATTCCGATCCTGGAGTGAGTCCAAATAGGGGTAACAAGGCTGATGAAGGCTCTGCAGAACAAACCTTCTGAGGAGCAGCTGAGGATGCTGGGGCTATCTACTCTGAAAAACAGGTATCTGTCACTCCAGGCTTGTCACTGTCTGAAATTACCTGAAGGGAGATTGTAGAGAGATGAGTGTTGGTCTTTTCTCCTAAGTCACTAACAATAGAACAAGAGAAAATAACCTCAAGTTGTACTGGGTGAGGTTTTCTTTAAACATGAGGTAAAGTTTCTTTATTGAAAGGGTTGTTAGACATTGGAACAGGTTACTCAGGGTGTTGGTTGAGTCTTCATCCCTGGATGAGTTTAAAAGTTGTGTAGATATGGAACTTAGGTATTATCAGCGGTTTTCTCTGTGGTATGGCAGTTAGGTTAGTGGTTGGACCTGATGATCTTAAAGGTCTTTTCCAAACTAAACTATTATAAGGTTCTATGATTTGTGTACTAAAAGGGATAAATGTAGAAAGAACATAAACATTTAGTTATCTATTTGTTAAGACAGTTTAAAAATATACAAATTCTTTGTTCTTACTTACCATTTGTGGTGGAACCAGAACATTCTGTCTTATCTATTCTATGGAAATAAAAGAAGGAATGCCTTAACAAACATTTTTGGATTCTTCCCTAGAGCTAGTAAGGCTAAAGCAATGTCAGTTCGTCACACAGACATGCACCTCCTGAAATGATATGCATAAACACTGGTATCAGGAGAAAAGTTTGGTATTTTCAATCACACTTTATCAAATGCAGTCCAGCCAGATACATCTTGGAATTCACTCTAGCCAAGGAGTTAGAGCATGAGTATAGAGACTTACTAAGTTGGGGAATGAAAAATTGCTTTCACTGTAGTTAGTCCTTTAAATTTACAACATAGAATTATATGAACAATCCATATGAACCCAAGTCTGTCTCTGAAGTGTAAGCAGCTCACCCAATTTCGAAGTACCAACATGTCATCTTATTTCCTGAACATTACCTCTGTTCATAAACACAGATAGTCATGAAGATTAATGCAAATATGTATATATATATATATATATATATATGTCTCATTTTTGTTTCTGTGTAGCCACAATGACCTCACACAGGGTTATACTCCCACACAGCCCATATTTCCAAGAATACTCCCAACACATCTGTAATTTGTCTGTCTGGAGAGTAGCACTAATCAGGTTCTTTTTGAGAATGAATAAAATGCATCTTACTCAAAAGTGAAACAGCAGCAAGTTTTAATGAGGTAAAATACTTCTACAGAGGTCAATAAATTTGATGGAATTTAACAAAATTTGACTACTTAAGAAGGTTCAGTAAGTTTGATAGCAAAATTTACCATATAATTCAGTGCAAAGAAGATACCCACGAATGAGAATTTAGTTAGAATGATACACACAGAGTCTAGAGATGACTCTACTCCTGTTGAGTCATGATTTTCAGTGTAGACCCTCTGTTTTCCTCTTCTGGTGCATTGGTGCATCTAGGTCCAATCTTAGTCTCGGACATGTACAACGGTTTATGCATAATAGAATTATCTATATGTAGTTTACAGTAATCAAGTAGTTACATGTATGAATACAGTGCCATTGGTATTAATTCAGCAAGCTATCAAATGTCTACTCAGCATCCCAGTAAGGAATTTCTCATCCTTGGACAGGAAAGGACCTCTTAGTGTTAGGTAAGGGAGATCAAACCTTCAGAGGTGTAAGAGTCACCTGACATACAGCCTAGTGATAATTCAAAGATTGATCAAATTCAGCTCAATCCTGATGGTAATATTCATAGAGTGGGAATATTCATAGTGTGGTTGCTAGTCAAAATTATAGACAAAATAGATGTCTTCATTCTAGCTCCTGTGTTTTGTTCTGTACTTTATCTGCCTCAAATTTTGGGGCTCTGAAACCTCTTTGCGAAATGTTTTTCTGAGATGTCTTCAATTTTTTGTATGTGGGATAGGAGTGTTCCAGCTCATAGGTTCATCACAGGTTGAGAGACATGTGGCTCTTTAGTCAATCTGAATGGAAGTACAGCTAAAAGTTTCCATCACATTCCATCCATTTGTTGTCTTTGTATTCCAAAGATGCTACTTTACTGAGTTACATCTTCAGATCCTGCATTTATGCCAAATTAGATTGATTCCTCGAGGTAAAGAAACAGGACATCATTTCCAATTTGACACATGACAAAGAAGTTGTCATTTCTTGATCTAAATTAATTCTTGGTTATGTCTCATCTAAAGAAGGCATAGTTCTGTGTATGTGTATGTAAGGAATACGTTGCAAATGAGACTATATCTGTATTACAGTTATTACAGATCTGGTGAATGAGTTGGCAATTTTGCTTCTGACTGGTCCTAGATTGACAAAATATTTTGAAATTTCACTAGCAGATATAGCATCCTTTCTGCTTCCCTTTAATACTAACTATATGCTGAGCAAGCTATAATACACTATCACTATGAGATGTATTCCAGAGAGAGGTAATGGGAATGAGTCACCTCAGAACCTGTTTACACTTTAGAAGGTATAATACAATAAAATAGTCAATGTTTAGATCATACATAGTAAGTCATTTGTTGGACAAATTACATATGGTTTTGTAACTATGCTAAAATGTTTATCTAAACAGCATGATACCATATGATACCAGTTTATTGGGTTGTTTTGTATTTTGGAAAGCAGAAGGAGAATATGTGCTGCCTGTGAGTATTTGCATATCAGATGCTTTGTGCTATCTACAGGTTGATTTGGGTAACATTCTTCACTGCAAAAAGTTTGTTATCAACAAATAGCTTTAAGGATTTTATATTTCAAAATAATTTTACAGATTTTTCATTGTACTGTGTAATAACATTTTCTAGAAAATAGCATAATTCTAAGCTGTCTATTTCAAATGAAATAGCCTATTATTTTCTTTTTCACTGAAGATTTCAGAAAAATAACCCCTTATTTATAGTTGTCTAATAGCATTAGACTCATTACACAAACACCGCCCCAGGAACTAGAGTTAAGTGAATAATTGATAAATTAAACTCTTATCAGTGAACAAGCCCACAAGCGAATTGTAACCAAAAAACACCTTACTGAATAACTCTAGACTTGCAGGCTGCTTATTTGACACCTGTGAGGGTGTTTGTGCGCCTGTAGCATTCAGTCATAGTAGATCCTTCTTTTATGCCAAGAGAATCACATTGCAGTGTTTTGTTGTGCAGTTGTATGGGTGAAAATCACAGAATCCTGGAAGATACTGGGTTGGAAGGGACTGACAAAGGTGTCTAGTGCAACCCTCACTACAACACACAGACATCTCTAATTAGAACAGATTGGTCAGAGACCCATCAAGCCTAACCCTGAATGTCTCCAGGGATGTGGTCTCCACCACCTCTCTAGACAATGGTTCCAGTAATTTACTATCCACATATTAAAAAACTCTTTCATAATGTCTAAGTTAAACCTACCCTTTTTTAGCTTAAAAACTTTAGCCCTTATCCTATTGTTACATGCCCTTGTGAACAGTTCTTCCTCAGCATTCTCATAGCCCCTTTCAGGTTTTCCAAGGTTGCTATAAGACTCCCCCCACTAGAGTCTTCTCCTCTTCAAGATGAACAACCTCAATTCTCTCAGCCTGTCCTCATAACATAGGCGTTTCAGAATTCTGATCATTTTTGTGGCCCTCTTCTTGATATGCTCCAGCAGGTCCACATCCTTGTATTGGACTCTAGGATGCATCTCATCAGGTCCCATGAACTTGTGCATGTTCAGTTTCCTCCAATGGTCACAAACTGTGTCTTTACTTACACTGCAAGGGACTTTGTCTCTTTGGTCTGCATTTTGTGCGTCATCAGCTTCAGAACAACTTGAAGAGAGATTGCCAGAGAAGACTGAGGCAAATAAGTTGTCAGAATCTTAGCATTATTGTCAGTACGTTTTCTGGGGTAGTGCTCACATTTCTTAGATTAAAATACTTTTTGTCTTTGAGGATGGTTTTAAAAAATGCTGACCAAATGGACACAATGTTCTTTCATTGTTATGATAGACAGGAAAAATAAATAGGAACTGAAGTGTTTTTGAATGGGAGGTAGTAATGCTATTATCCTTATCCATACTTTGGGAGGACTTGAGGTACTTCACAATTGCCATTAGTATCATCTTAATTTTTATCTCACTTGTTCTTTCCAAAGGAAAATCATTAGTATTATCCCTGCTTTTCAAATAGAATATTTAATTTTGCTAAATTTAAGATTGGAAAATAACTGGAATTGCCAGACTATAATCTAAGCCTGTATGGACCCAACTGGGAACATCAAGTTTGGATATTGTTTAAGTTCAGGTTCATATTTTTTTCCTAGATTTATAGAAAGACAGTCTAAATTGTGTCTTATGCAAAAAAAAAAAAAAATAAATAAAAAAGTATACCAAGGACCAGATGTATCACCATCACAGAATGAAATTGTTTGAGTATCTCCTAGTGACTCTTCAAGTCACTATCATAAATTCATGACAAGTAATCAAGGTAAGTTTGAACACTTATTGCATTATATTTCTTGCAAGTAGGGTTTGAGGGGGTAGTTTGGTGTACTTGAAGTAGAATCATAGAATCAGGGATTGGAAGGGACCTTTAAAGATCATTTAGTCAAATCCCCCTTCCACAGCAAGATCATGTAGACCAAGTCACAGAACAGAATATTACAGATTGGAAGCAGCCTCTAAAGATCATCCAGACCATTACTTCTACCACAGCAGGATCATCCAGACCAAGTATCCAGGTGGGTTTCAAACATCTCCAGAGAAGGAGACTCCACAACTCTTCTGGTCAGCCCCCTCCAGTGCCCCAACACCTTCCCTGGGAAGAAGTTATAGAGTTGGTCAGCATTGGAAGGAACCACAGGATCATCCAGTTCCAACCCCACAGCCCTGCCTCCTCACATCAAGTCTAAATCTGCCCATCTCCAGCTTTGTTCCATTCCGCCTAGCCCTCTCGCTACCTGAGATCTTAAAAAGCCTCTTCCCAGCGTTTTTGTTGCCCCCTTCAGATACTGGAAGGCCACAGTATCACCATATCATAGTAATGATGAGGCTGGAAAAGACCTTAAAGATCATCCAGTCCAACATAAAACCAAACAAGTAACCTAAACATCTGACATCTAGATCATGCCACTCAGCACTTCATCCAGACTAACCTTAAACACCTCCCGAGATGGTGACCCAACCATATCCATGGGCAGTACATTTAAACACCGGATAGATTTTTCAGTAAAAAACCTCTTCGTAATGTCAAGTCTAAACCTCCCCCAATGGAGCTTAAGACTGTGACCCCTTGTCTTGTCTCCAATGTCCAGGGAGAAAAGATCGACCCCTGCCTGACCATAACCACCTTTTAGGTAGTTATAGACAGCGATAAGGTCACCCCTGAGCCTCCTCTTTTCCAGGCTAAGCAGACCCAGCTCCATCAGCTTCTCCTCGTAGGGCTTACCTTCCAAGCCCTTTACCAAACTAGTTGCTCTTCTCTGGACTCATTCCAGTATCTCAACAGCCTTCCTAAACTGCGGGGCCCACAACTGAACACAATACTCCAGGTGCGGTCTAACCAGTGCTGAATACAGGGGGAGGATAACCTCCCACTCACTGCTGGCCACACCATTCCTGATACAGGCTAGGATGCCATTACTGTCACTGGCCTACACTTGGACATGGACCCATTGACAGCCACTCTGGGTGCGGCCATCAAGCCAGTTCTTTACCCATCTCGTGGTCCATCCATCAGACCCATGTTCCACCAGGTTGGAAACCAGAATGCATTGCGAGACAGTGTCAAAGGCTTTGTTCAGGTCCAGGTAAAAGTCATCAGTTTCTTGCCCCTCATCCATGAATGTTGTGACCCATTCATAGAAGGCCATCATGTTTGTCAGGCAGGATTTGCCCTTGGTGAAGCTATACTGGGCAAAAGGTACTGGTAGACAATTTGAGAAAACAAAGTTTATGAATTATGTTACAACAGTGGTGCTGAACAGTGATGACATTATTTGATAGAAGTAATTAATACTTGGCTTACATAAAGCAGAAATTAGTAGTTCAAAATTTCTAAGTGAAATTTCTACTGCAGTAGGTAGATATTCTCAGTGGTGCCAGTCCTTAACATCAGCCATGTGTCTCATCAAGGGGCCTCTCAGGAGGTGCGATTTTACTACCAGTATCTGACACTTTCCTGTAAGAATTGCTTTGCATACTGTCATCAGTATTTTCTGGGGTACATTGTACTAAACAGAATGCAAGAAGGCTTGGTGTCTTAAAATCCTCTAACAGGCCTCCCATTTCCCTCCACCCAAAGACTGAGAGGAGGGTTGGTTGATTAGTTGTGATAACTCTCAGCATCCTAATGACTAATGTCAATATCCAGAAGAATCAGCTACCTATCTATAGTTTTCCTTTTGGAGATTAGGTACAGTGGTTGCATGCACTGACACATTTTCTTTTGCTGAAAAATAAACAGCATTCAGAGGCACAAATTACTGAAGGAAAAAAAGCTATATATATATTTACTTGCTTACTCTTGGCATTTCCCTCAGCACCATACAGGTATTCATTAGTACCTCCCATTCTTGGAGGATCGATCAGACCCTGCTAGCTTCAGACTCTATAGATATCTGTTACAATTTTCTCTGTGGGGCTGATCTCTCCATGGTTCATTGTTTATGGAGTAGAGTTTCTTTGTTCAGTGTTGATGTGAATTAGTATCTACCTTTTTAATGATTTTTTTCTTGCCATTTCTAACAGGTTTTTTTAATAACACCTTGAATAACCATAATAAAAAGTCCATTGTAAGCAAACAAAAGACTTCTAACACCTGCAATATTCGCGTTCTCTGCTATTTATGTACATTAAAATTTTGTTATTGGCTCTGAAAATAGTAATGGTGAAACATGAACAATTCTAAGAATTGTCTTCTTAACCTTTTTTCCCCTACCATCCCTACCACCTTCTTGCCTGTATCTTCTAAGTACAATACTTCTCAGAGTTAGCTAAAATTGTCTGCAGAATATTTCCAGTTTGATGTTTTACATTTAGAATGGAAACATTTTGGGGAAAAGATCATCCTTTTGCTAATGCTTGTGTGATGTTTTGTTTTATGATGATCTTGTCTATGACTGGAATTTTGGCTCTGAAATAATAAAAGTAGTGAATAACCGTAAGAAAACTGACAGTACATAAAAGGAAATGAACACTGAGAGAAATACTATCAGTTAAGCAACTTAATTTCTTATAGAAAATATACTGTGAGCTTATTTTTTAACATTTCGTTTTTCATTAAAACACATCTTATTTTGGCAGTCTGTACTAACGAGTGGGATGTGATAGCACTCAGGAGAATAGTCATATTGGTGTTGTTCGCACCATTTCTGATTAAAATATCTTCTCTCAGTAATTTGAAAATTCAACCTGTTCCCTTTGAAAAGTTACACTTTTCAAAGTTTTTAACCTGGTTGTTTGCTGATGCTTAGTCATCATTTGACAGACAAGAAAACTTTCAAAAGTTTGTGGCCTTTCAGGAGGTGTACACTTTCTTTTTTGTCCTTCTATGGCTCACCCATT
This sequence comes from Upupa epops, assembly GCA_013397515.1. Lineage (NCBI taxonomy): Eukaryota > Metazoa > Chordata > Aves > Bucerotiformes > Upupidae > Upupa > Upupa epops. The sequence continues at coordinate 36,316 of VZRI01006736.1, forward strand.
CTCTTCAGCTTTCTTCCCCTGCCCATTTTATGGCATAGATGTGGTCACCAATGCTACCAATACGAACTATAAAAAAGACAAACTTCTCCAAGGGGGAAGCTGTTACTTGCTCTTCTTTGAAAAACCCAAAGTACAAAGAAGTTTTGTGATTTGTCCTTAGATACAAAAGAAGTATGTAGTGATGCAGAGATGTGAAGACATCTCTACCATGCTTTGACCAATTGTCGATAGATTTGTTTCTTTTGAAAACGTTTGCTGATCTATACTGTGGTGAGACCCTGTGATCTTCAAGGTGAGCTGATCTTCCTTTCTTTTTGGTCTTTTTTGAAGTGAATACATACAGAAAAAGATTTCTGTTTCTAAATCTCTGTTTTATTTGAATGGTTCAATACTAAATCAAAATAGAACAACTGTGAAAGACAGCAAACCCTTAAACGGTGTCTTGAAACAGCCTGAACAAGAGGCTTGAAAAGAAATCCCATGTTCCCTGTCTGTTCTGCCCTTGCCAGGGCTTGTCCTCAGCTCTAGTTCCATTGCACGGTTCAATGTCTTTTGTTGGTTTCTTTGTTGACACCTCCCCAATCTGTGATTTTAGGAACCTGTCAGTTTTTCTCTCATACCTTAGTTTTGACAAGAAACTCCAATTCATGCTGCAAGAATGCCATATACTTCTGTAAGACATCTGAGTGCTGCCTTTCTCCAGAGCCGTTTCTTCTGTTTATGCTCAATTGGTGAAAAGGAAGGGGTTTCTATCCATAGTTCAATAGTAGATGTTTCTTTGTGTTCAGGCAGAGTGATGAAAACTGATCTTTGTGCTTTCTGGCCATCACTTTTTTTTTAATAGAAGTGTCACAGTAACCACACAGTAAGCCTTAAGCAAGCAAATCAAGCATCTACACAGCCTGTCTTTATATGTCCTTAGAGAGGTAGTCCTTCGGGCTACTGATTTGCCATCAAATCTATATTAAGCATAAAAATAGAATGAAATCCTTTTTCCCTAACAGCATAAGGTTTGACACTCTTGTTTAGATTACTGGGCTTCTAGTGGGCATTTGTTTCATCATTAGTGTTGAAAGTATTAATCACATATAAATACTTTGAAACAAGTCAGTCTAATGCACTACACTCTAAATGATTTTCTGTCCTGAATGAACCTGTAAAATAACATTGGCAAAAACAGTTTCTTAGTTAAAATATGGAAACATTCCAATTGCTTAATATCCTCTAATGGAACTGTGAAAGCACATATAAAATTAACTGCAGTTATTTTGCTTTTCTCTGCCTTAAGGTCTATGAAAATACTGGTTTGATATTTTTGTAAAGGTTTTAAAGCATTTGTAATAACATGAAAACTTTTCCCAGTGACTATTGGTAGGACATTTTGAGACCTTTGTATCACAGTATCACAATAATGATAAGGCTGGAAAAGACCTTAAAGATCATCCAGTCTAACCTAAAACCAACCAAGTAAACCCAATTTCTGACATCCAGAACATACCACTCAGCACTTCATCCAGCCTAATCTTAAACTCCTCCAGAGACGGTGACTCAACCTCCTCCGTGGGCAGTCAGTTGCAAAATCGGATAACTCTTTCAGTGAAAAACCTTTTCCTAATGTCAAATCTAAATCTCTCCCCATGGAGCTTAAGACTGTGACCCCTTGTCCTGTCTCCAGTGTCCAGGGAGAAAAGACTGACCCCTGCCTGACCATAACCACCTTTTAAGTAGTTATAGACAGTGGTAAGGTCACCCCTGAGCCTCATCTTTTCCAGGCTAAACAGACCCAGCTCCATCAGCCTCTCCTCATAGGGCTTACCTTCCAAGCCCTTTACCAAACTAGTTGCTTTTCTCTGAACTCATTCCAGCACCTCAACAGCCTTCCTAAACTGAGGGGCCCACAACTGAACACAATACTCCAGGTGTGGCCTAACCAGTGCCGAATACAGGGGGAGGATAACCTCCCCCTCCCTGCTGGCCATACCATTCCTGATACAGGCCAGGATGCCATTAGGCCTCTTGGCTGCCTGGGCACATTGCTGACTCATACTAAGTTTCCTGTCTACCAACACCTCCAAGTCTCTTTCTACCTCACTACTCTCCAAGATCTCCAGTCCCAGCCTATAGTTGTGCCTGGGGTTGTTAAAACCAAAATGCACAATCCGATACTTAGACTTGTTGAAACACGTCCTATAAGAGCCTGCCCATCTCTCCAGTCTGTCCGAGTCCCTCTGCAGGGTCCTTCTACCATCCAACAAATCAACACGGGCTCCAAGCTTGGTGTCATCTACAAATTTAATCATGATGGATTCCAACCCATCATCAATATCATCAATGAAGATGTTGAATAGGACCAGACTTAACACCGAGCATTGGGGGACACCACTAGTAACAGGTCGCCAACTAGATGCGACACCATTTACTACCACCCTCTGGGCTCCATCCAACCAGTTCCATCCAACCAGTTCCTGACCCAGCACAGTATATTCCTGTCAAAGCCCCTCGCTGCCATCTTAGCTAGGAGTCTACCCTGTTGTTGAAGACAGAGGCAAAGGAGGCATTAAGTACCTCTGCTTATCCTCATCTCCAGTTACTAAATTTCCCTCCATGTCCTGTAAGGAGTGGAGGGTATTACTACCCTTCTTTTTTTCATTGATATATTTATAAAGGCTCTTCATATTGTCCTTAAGAGTAGTTGCCAGCCTGAATTCGAGTTGAGCTTTAGCCAACCTAATTTTCCTCCTACACAACCTGTCACTTCCTCGATACATGGCTCGATTCACCTTGTCTTTTTTCCAGAGGTGGTGCATCCTCTTTTTCTCCCTTAGATTTTTCAAAATTTCCTTACTCATCCAGTCTGGTCTTTTTCCTCTACAGCTCATCTTATGACAAACAGGGACGGCCTGGTTTTGTACCTTCAATAATACATGGGAAGTATACTCAGCTCTCCTGAACCCCCTTCTTGTAAAGGGCTGCCTCCCAACCAATTCCTTTAATAAACTGAAATCTGCCTGAAAAAAAATCCAGTTTAGATGTTTTGTTGAGCCCTCTTTTTGATCCACTATTATTTGAAAACAATAATTTCATGAACACTGCCTCCAGACAGCCTCCAACAACCACGACACCCACGAGGTCTACCCTATTTGCAAACAGCAAGTCAAGATTAGCCTCACCTCTGGTAGGTTTACTGATCAGTTGCAATAAAAACCAGTCCTCAATACACTCTACAAAACATCTAAAATGCCTCCTCACTGATACGTAAAGATCGCAGAGACTATCTGGGAGGTTGAGGTCACTCAAGAGAATCAGGGCCAGCGATCTTGAGATGTCCTCCAGTTGTTTAAACAATATTTTATCAGCCTTGTTATTCTGACTGGGTGGTGTGTAGCACACTCTTAACAGAATATCAATGTTATTCGCTAACCCTGTAGTTTGAACCCTTAGGCTCTCCACTCTGTCATCCCTGATCTCGAGGTCCGTCACTCCTAGGACTTTAGCAGCATACAGGGATACTCCTCTACCTCTTCTGCCTCTCCTATTTCTTCTAAATAGTGCGTATCCTTCCAATTCAACAGTCCCACCAAGTTTCAGTGATGGCAATTATGTCATACATTTCCTGGCTCACCAAGGCTTCAAGTTCCTCCAACTTGTTGCCCATACTTCCTGCATTAAAATATACACACCTCAGTTTGGCCGCTACATGCATCTTCAGAGTGGATACACCATCCACCATTGTGTCCCGACTGACTTCAAAACCATCTCCTTCTCCCTTCAATCCTAGTTTAAAGCCTTCTTGATAGGGCCCACCAGCTCACGGTCTAGAACTCTTTTTACTGTTATTGGATAGATGCAAACCGCAGTCTAACAAGCCACTATCATTAAACCTTTCCCCGTGATCAAAGAACCCAAAGTTCTTCTGTTCACACCAACCCCTGAGCCACTTATTCATATTAAGGATTCTCTTACGTGTCACATTATTGAACCCCTGCTGTTAAAGGGATCGAACAAAGCACTATTTGCAGACCTACTCTATTGATAATGTGTTCAAGGAACTTGAACACCTTTTTAATTGTCCTGACTCCCCTCTCAATAGCCTCATCACTACCAGCTTGCACCATCAACAACAGATAAT
>VZRI01006737.1:4075-16914 GCA_013397515.1 Upupa epops
CTGTGAGGATGCTATGGGAGACTGTGTCAAATGCCTTCCTGAAGTCAAGATAGATCACATCCACTGCTCTGCCATCATCTCTCCACCTGGTTATGCTTTCATAAAAGGCTATCAGTTTCGTCAAGCATGACTTCCCCTTGGTGAAGCCATACAAGATATCAGTCCTCTGAAATGTTACAGACTAACTGCATTCTTATTTCACCTTTAGATGCCTTTACTTTCAGTTTTAGACTCACAGCAGTATGGCCAAAAATGTTTTAATAGGAACTCTGAAAAAAATATAATTAAACATCAGGTTGTAAACAGCTTTGCTGCAGATTAAAGGGGAAAAACCATCCCTAGTCACATCTCTGCTTAAATATCTCATGCTCAAGCTTGAAGTCATTGTCAAAGCCATGTCAAAGCCATGCTCATGTTTATTCAAAGACCATATGAAGAGAAGTCTAGGAGTAAGCCAAATTTCTATCTCCACACAAGCATTTCAGATATACTAGAGAGAGGAAACTGAGCAACTGGCACATGTTTATACCATCCAGAAATGGGGTTTGTTAGCAAATGAGCTTTTGTTCACCTTCAGGACTCTCAGCTTTGTCTCCATGAAGCCTTTTACACCCCTTAGAGCGAGATTTTTAGGTCCAACTGCCTATAGAATATCTCTTCCCTCAGTTTCTACAACCAAGCCTTTTTTCCCTGTGCAAATGCATTGCCAGGCAACTTCTGGAAAGTTCTGGGGCTGGGGCATCTCCCTGGGCCACCTCACTGCTACAATACACACCTGAGTGCAAGCTCTTTTAACTGAGCCAAGAAAATATAGGGGTTTTTTTCCCCAGAACTCCTTGGTAGATCAAAAAGCCATTTGCTTTAAGCAACAATATTCTCTGTCCCTTTGGTTACACTAATCCTATAGAAGTCTGAGTATTTAGGGCACTCAGAAAGAAAAATCAACAAAGCCGTGCCATAAGCGATAGCTGTGGATGTGTACCGTTAGCCATTAACACTGAAACAGTCTTTGGGATATACTAACATTGCACTGAAAACACAGAATCACAGAAACATTGAGGTTGGAAAAGACCTATATGATCATCAAGCCCAACCTTTAACCCTACTCTTATCATTATCACCCTTAAAACAGATCTCTAAGCACCTCCTCTATGTGACTTTTAAACACATCACAGGATGGTGACACAACCCCCCTCCCTGGGCAGCCTGATCCAATGCTTAACAACCCACTCAGAGAACACAAGTCACATTAAGCAAAAAACCACCCTTTTATACACCCCTGTACTTGGGAAATCCCCTCCGGCTGTACCCTCACCCTCTGCCCAACAACTCCCCTTCCCAACTGATTCCCACGTAGTGCTGAGCTGCAGCATGACATGTCCAACTCTGATAACTCAACTATCAAATTGGACAATAGCTGAAAATAACCAAATTCTGCGTTAAGAAATTGTAAATAATGTTAATGTGCCTTGCACTCCTTAATCCTAACTGAGTGCTTAATGCATGTGCTAGGCTGAGCACGGTTCCCCAACTACTGCTCCATTAATCCATGCTATCACATCTACCTGCTTTACCATTAAACACCATGGTGCCAAGCTTTAACACTACATTATCTCATTAAGAAAAACAGTCTTCTCATCAGTTTCTGACAGTCCCTGTCACAACTGACAAGCTGCTGAGTGCTGCTGCCTGGCTGCACTGGGGCTCTTTGCTCTGGTAATGAGCCTGAGATCCTGCCTCAGCTCTGCCTCTGATAGAAGTCTTGAAGAACAAGTCATTCTTGCAGGCTTATTCAGTGCCTGACAATTAGTTCACCCAGCACAATTAATCTTAGAATTAGAATCTAGTTAAGTTTTCATTACTGTTTAATCAGATTATTGGCTTTTAATTATTTTTCCCAGCGTTCTCCTCCCTCTATACAAACACGTTTTCACTTTCAAAACACACTAATTAACACCAAGTTATTTTTCCCCAACAAATTTTATTTTAAATAACCCTGTAAATTTCCTGCTCTGGCTAGAAAAATTTCTCAAATTTAGTCAAGCTGGCTGCTCTTAAAATATTCTCTATCTCCTGCAGGCTCCCTCAAATCCTCCATAGATTTTCTTTGGGAAAATTCAGTTCAACACCACTCAGGCTTTGACTCCAAACTCAAATGCCTTGATGCTCTGCGGAAGAACATGGTTTACTGGACAGGATGAGGTTGGGTTGAAGTTTGCACTTGGTCTTGGAAGTCTCTTCCAAGCTTAATGATTCTATGCAATACATCCATCAGCTGAATAAACTGCATGGAATTAAGTACACAAAACACAGTACTTCCTGTGGAAAAACAAAGTAGCCTTAGGCCTGAATAAGGGCTTCACTCAGAACCTGAGTATGGATTAAGCATCCCTCACTTTTGCTAGAGTCAGAGAGAGGGCTGAAGGTCCAAGGCAATGGTGATGACAAGTTCAGGCAGAACCTGCTCTGAGCCAAAAACCCCAGTCTCTAGGATTTCTTTCAGCAGTGACTCCAGTCACTGCAGGCTGTGGAGTACTACAGTCTTTGTCCTAATGACTGACAAATAGTCACAAGAAAGCAAACCCAAGCTTGAATACAGCCCAATTAATTACTTCTGCACAAAACACTGAGACTTATATAAACCCTGTTGCCTCTTCAGCCAAATACATCCAGTTTATGATAGTTATAAGAAACTCAATTTCTTTGATGCAACTGGCCTCCAAAGCTCTCAGCACAAAGATTTTCTCGTCCATGCTGTTTAAATATAGATGAGTGGTTTTTCCAAAATGGTAGATTTATTCAGTCCTTTGTTATTGATAAATGACTCACAAAGGTCGCAGATGCAGCACTTTATAGATGATAAATATTCCCTACAGGAAAACCCACCAACAAAAAGATGCTCTGACTTTTTATCCATTGCAAAATGACTTCCCAGGCATTAAACAGCCCCATTTTGTTTCGGTATGTTTTGGGTTTTTTTGTTGTTTATTCTCCCATGAACTTCAAGTATGTCTTTTATTAGTCATTCCAGGGGAAAAGGAAAGGAAAGAAAAGAAACCAGCTCAGCAACACTGCTAGTAAAATTCAGCAAAAAAAGATCTTGGATCATGCTTGTAGCAGAAGAGAAAGCAAAGCAGTATTAACGGAGAGAATCAGGGAGATCAGGATGTCCTTCACAGAGTATGGTTTGGTTAACTCTACACCAGTATTCTTACATAGTTTTGGCTCTGTAGTTTAGATTTGAACCCATTCAAACTATTTCTTTGTATTCTTATTTGCACATTTAATGTTTACATTCACATATTTATGATTTGAACAGAGAGGGCAGAATCTCCTATTAAATCAAAAACTGATTATTTTTAAGTAAGCTAAAAGGTAGTAAGGCTTACAAAGCAGATTGCCAGTACTCTAAAACATGGAAAATATTGTCGATACTATTAAAGAAGCACAAAAAATGCCACCAGTTTGGTTTTCCATAGATAACAAGACTGCAGGGTTATGATCCAACATTTCAGGACACTGCAATTATGAAATCTGGAAATATATCATTAATAAAGACCTAATCCAATACCCAGGAGAGGTTATGGTGGGAAAAAATTAGAACCAAGACCAAATACCTTCACCCTGTGACTTTCCAGTGTCCAAAGCTGACATGGCTGACATGGTTCACACACACCTAAGCAAGCGAGTTGATTTGAGAGGAGAACAGTTCTCCATCAGCTTCAATTTTCACTGTCCTTTTTCCATCATCTTGACAATCAACCATCAATTCCTGGCTAATTAAAATCAGGAGGAGTCATTGGACACACTTAGTTTTCCCATTAATTGTTAACCCTGCTAGTTTTCCAGAAGAGCAGGCAAAATCCTAAAGACTTCCACACACACTGAGGCAGCACTTAAGAGCAAATTGTTTCCAGCTCGAGCACATATTTGCTTTCCTGCACAATATGGTGGGCAGGGGTGTGTGTGATGGTGCTGGCGGTGATTTCCATACTGATCTATTTCCAGGTCTTATAATGGCAGTGCCCTGAAATGTTGGACCATAATGCTGCAATCCTCTTATCTCTAGGGAAACAAATTGATGTTGGTTTTTCTGTTTCTTCAGTAGTACTGACAATACTTTCCGTGTTTTAAAACCATTGAAAAATCTACTTTGAGAGCCTTAAAATTGATGAATTTAACTTAAAAAATAATTTGTATAACCACCAAGGTGAAGGAAGACAGCAATTTCCTTGGAGCCAGCAGAGCCTAGGACAGGGCTTCTTGGAACGCAACAATTTTTTGCTTACTGCATTACAGTGGAAGCATCTCTTCATACATTTCCTTTGGGTCCTATATTCCTCTAACAGCTTTCTCTCTTGCAGAATTAAATGTTCAGGCTTACTAAGCGATCACATACAAATTATAAAGACCTAATAATCATTATTTCTGACTGACTGGCAAGAGTTGCGTAGCTGATTTATTCATTATTAGCTGCAGCTCACATAGGCCTTTACTGTAAATACTGCTTCCACGCAGTCATTTCTGATAAAATATTTTATTTAAATGGCCTTGGGACCTTACACCAACCCCTTTGTTCTTTTGTCAATCACTTACATTTCTTTACTGGCTGTAACTGGCCCGTTTGCACTCTAGCAAAAGCTAGACACGTGAATAAGAGGATATAGATCCAGACTGTCTTGTTTTCATGTTGTATTTATGCAGGGCTGTGGTTATTTCATGTTGAAAGTGCTGTTGACACATTTCTGTGTGGCTACTCTATGTACCATTTATTTGTATAAAGGACAATGTTAAGGCATCCTCTTACTCCTGGAAAAGCTTGTGTAGCATTGAGATTGCTGTCACTGAAAGCAATGGGTTGGGTTCTCTGTGTGTGAAATCCCTCCCCTTCATGGTGCAGGTTCACTTGGAAAGCATCGATGCCTCTTCAGGCTTCACTTCTAGTTCTCCATGTGAAGGCACCAATGTAAACATCCATAAAAAATTAAAAAAATCCCAACAACAAAATGATACAAAATCCCCTAGGACAAAAAAAAAAACTGGGAAGAAATTGATAAAACTCAATCTTGCAGAGTTCTGAGTCCACAAAAATCACTGCAGACCTACAGGGCTGAGGAACAGAAACAAGCTGGGCAGCCAGCTATGGCAGAAAGGTGTCTTCACTCTCTCAACTGACTTTATCCCAGGCTGCTCTAATGAGATTTTCAAGTGAGACTGTGTGGTAATAAATTTTGGCGTAACTCTAAAAGTTGAGAGTCCGGTCGGAAGCCCCTAAATATCAAGATAAATAAGCAATTTGTTTCTTAAAGAGAAAGGTGCTTGGACTCTGCTTAGGGAGAAGCTGTTCCTCAGTCTCTCAAAGCCTGCCCAGACTGTTCACAAGGGCAGGGAATGATAGGACAAGGGGTCATGGTTTGAAGCTGGAAAAGATCAGATTTAGGTTGGACAGGAGGAAAATATTGTTGAATCAGTGGGTGGGGGATCCCTTGAACAGGCTGCTTAGAGAGGTGGTGGAGGCCACATCCATGGAGCCGTTCAAGGTCAGGCTGGATGGGGTCTGGGCAACCTGACTGGGGAGTGATGGTCCTGCTTGTTGTAGAGGGGTTGGACTAGATGATCTTTGGAGGTTCCTTCCAACCATCACATTCTATGATCTATGAAAAGCACAGAGAACACATAGAGGTGATACCACTCCACACATGATGAGTATATTCTCTGTGATGGAGCAGAACACATTTTTGTAGGTGCCTGAAACCTCACTGTGATTCATCCCAAAGCTGTGTACCCAGTTTTGATGCTAACAACACAGGGAGGACTGTGGCAACAGTGGGGATGGAGCATCAAGGTTTGCAGACACCACTGCTTCAGAGGGAGCGATGGCAGTGAGGTGTGAGCATAGAATGCCTCCAGGACAGCCAAGAGCAGTGCTGGTACAGCACATGCAGCACCTTTGCATTTTGATTTTCTTGTCAGATATGGTGAGTGATATATGAGATATATGAGATATGATCAGTGTTTAACATCCTCCTCACCTGTAGAGTCCCTGAGGCAGCTAGTACCTAACCAGCTCCCTCCAGGCAATGGCAGAAGGGTGGAGGGGAATGAGGCTGCAAGGAACAGTCAAATCAAAGTTGCTTCAATTTTGCTGATAGTTTCAATTATAGCCAGGAGAAAAGCATGGCAGGAATTCATTTAAACTAGAGGAATTTGCACAGCTCTAATTTTACCTGATTCCCTACTCTGAATGCTGGAATTCTGGATCCAATCTCACATTAGATTATGCAACTACATAGAATGGCTGTGTTAGAAGGGACCTCTAAAGGCCATCTAGTCTGTCCCCCCCTGCCATGAGCAGGGACATCCCCAACTATATCACGTTGACCAGAGCCTCGTCCAGCATCTCCTTGAATAGCTGCAGGGATGAGGCCTCAACATCTTCCCTGGACAACCTGTCCCAGTATTCAGCCCTCCTCCTGCTATAAGAACTTCTTCCCAACAGCCCATTTCAATTTGCCCTTCTCTAATGTGAAACCATTGCCCCTCATTCTCTCAGTCCAGCCCTTCTCACTCCAGTCCCTTTGCAGCCTTCTTGTAGCCCCCTTCAGGGACTGGAAGTTTGCTGTCAGGTTCCCCCCAGAGCCTTCTGTTCTCCAGGCTGAACAACCCCTGTTTCATATCCATATGAACATCTGACTGCACCCCATCACTAAACTCATTATAAGCAAGGCTATGACTTTTTTCAAAGCATCAAGAATAGGAAACTCTGCAGATTTTTGTAAGTTAAAGGCACTCAAACTGAGAAAGCAAAAAGGGAGGTGGATGTGCTCATTCTGCTCAGCAAATTATGCAGAGGCTCATCATTAGCGCTACCTGCAAAAGATGATCCTACTGGCAAAAGCAACCAGTCTGCATGCAAATACTCTCCAGCTCTCATCATGACTAAGAAGCAAACATTTGGCTCCCTTAGCCAGGGAAACAGTCATAACTATTCAGAAGATAATTGGAATCTACGGTACAACAGTTTAGGTGAGGGACCAGTTCTTTCAAAAATAGCCAAGGAAAGGAGGAACATCTCTCTCTATGTACTAATTGAAGTCTGATCCAAAGTACGCTGCTGCTGATTTAACATAAACGTAAGACATTTGTTTAATCCTTATCAAACGTTCAGTCACCAGATCAGCATAAAGCACAGCTTATTAAAATGGATAAGAGGGGATTATGTGTTTCGCTTTGTCAAGAAACAGAAAAGTATTTAGAATCCAGAGGTGCTATTTAATCTGTTGCTCAGAAGGCACTGCACATGTTGCCAGTGGGACAATGTGTGCATAGACAACTTTTAATCACACTGGGCCCGACAAAGAGAACAGTGAGATGATTCCTTCTAGCGCACAGGATAAGCTTTTAACAATATAATCCTGATTGCATGGCAAACTGCGATGATGTGGGTTTGGTGACAGACCTAAGGATTTAACTACACTTTGCAGTGAGGTTTCAGAGAGTCTCAAATCTTGTTCTAAAGTTCTGCATAGCTATTTTTGGCACATCTAGTGTTTTCCAACAAAGGGTTTGATGTGCTGAACTGAGGTTTTCCTTGCAAATCTAATGGAAAACTTGAGCAGACACAAGAAAAGACCATTTAAAATTTGTCCGCAAAATCAGATCCCAAATAAAGGTATCTATAATGAAAGAAGTAGAATATTAACCAAGACCTAAATGAGTCTTTCAGTGATTGCAGTTAATATTGACTCGATTTAGTGATAGACAGCATTATGTCCTTAAAATGATTAGCCAGAAGTTAGATTCCTTCAGCTGGGTTATCTGCAAAAATACAGTGAAAATCAGCTGCTTCATTAGGGAACTTTTTTCTTATCAGCATGAAAATTCTACAGCTGTGACAGATACACGTGTGCTTGAACACCTAATGCCACTGCCATGTGTTCAGTACAGGGGATGATTGTGCTGTCAGCATCGCAATGATCTCAAGGGGAATTATGCACAGTAAATGTATGTTCACTTCATGCTTTTAAAAATTTATTTACAAAAAAGCTGAAGAATCACAGAATTACAAATTTATTGAGGCTGGAAATGTTCTTGAGCTCGTCCAGCCCAGCACATGACCAAAAGTCACCGCATCAGTCAGATCAGGGCACTAAGGGCCACAGCCAGTCTGTCCTTAAACACCTCCAGGGATGGGGAGTCCACCACTGCCCTAGGCAGTCCATTCCAGGCTCTGATCACCCTTTCCAGGAGGGAATCCTTTCTAACATCTAACCTAACCTTCCCCTGGCAGCTTCAGGCCCTGCCCTCTCATCCTGGTGCTAGGAGAAGAGCCCAACACTCAGCTGATTACAACCTCCCTTCTGGGAGTTGTAGAAAGGGCGAAGGTTCCCCCTGAGTCTCCTCTTCTCTAGACTAAACTTCCCTACTCCCTCAGCCTTTCCTCATCAGACTTTCCCTCGAGTCCCTTCCCCAACCTTGTTGCTCTCCTCTAGACCCGCTCCAGCCTCTCAATCTCTTTCTTCAAGCAAGGGGCCCAGAACCACACACAGCACGCACAGTGAGACCTCACCCAGTACAGAGGGAGAATTGCCTCCCTAGTCCTGCTAGCCACACTATTCAAGCCAAGATGTCCCTGCTTGTTGTAGAGGCATTGGACTAGATGACCTTAGGAGGTCTCTTCCAACATTCTGATTCTATGGTTAGATGCAGCATAAGATGATGCCTTGTAGCTTGATCACTGTTTGTTTTAAGACAAGTCTTCCCCCAATAAAAGCATCTTGCATTCATTCAGAACCCCAGTGACTCAGTGCAGCCATTAATTATCACATGCCACAACAGGATTGCAGGTCAACATAAATGCACTTATTTGAAGCAAATGCCGAGAGTAGCACAGGTCAAGCAGAATAGGAAAGCTGTGTTTTCAGATTCAGACAGAAGAAGTACACTGACTATATAGGTACAACATGGGAGAGATGATCTAATGGCATGTGCAGCTACCTTGGGACTTGACTGATATTTCCCCAGGAAAAAATTGTCTGCATCCAGACAGATAAATGTGTTTCTGTACTCTCAAACCCATATGCACAAACACGTTCTGAGTGCCATTAGGAGAATCTGATTTATTTTGGCAGTATTTTGACTTCTTAAAGTTTCCACAGGCTAAAAATACTGAACATTGGGTTTTGTGGAAAAATGAAATGGGTGAGACAACTGCCAACCAAACACAGAATCCAGACTTTGATCAGGGGAGACGTTCTGGTTCTTTCAGTACAGCTATGAGCTCTGGTCTGACCTTAAACCATGCTTGAACAATTTTGTTATCTTCCAAATGATACTGAGGTGGGTTTTACCAAAACCACAAGCGAGGGTAGAAGAAAGCGGAGAACACCAGGGTAAAGAAGATAAAAGGACCTGAGGACACATGCGTAAGGGTTGTAGTGTTACTGGTACATGCCAGCACTTCTGCACTGGTTCCCAGAAAGAGCTGGGGTCTCCAGCATTAATTTCTACTTAAATATCTTTTAATCACTTGGGATCTGTCTTGTGACTGGGACCAAATTAAAAGAGAGTGCCTTCAATTTACATCATTCAGACAGGAATCAAAAAAATAAATACCATATTAAGAAACACTAATGTAAATTAACTTACTTAAAATAAAGTTATAGTAACATTATCATTAGATAGTTTCCATTTTGTATTAATAACAGTAAAAATGCAACACAAGAAATTAATCTCAAGAGCCTGTTATCTTGTCAGAAGAGACCACACCAGTAATAGAACACCCACAGTTGCCCAAGGGCAGAAGACACATGAGCAAGTCATTAATGAAACCAACTGCTCTAAGGAAGCATCACTTACCAGCATAAGTTTATGTAAATTGAAAATAAATTTGTATCCTCTGCTAGAAAATTCCACCAGAAATATGGCAACCCACAACACAGGTGCCTGGAAGGGCTGAGAGTTGACCGGAAGAGTTTTGCTATACTTGTGAGTATTGGAGGACTGCTGTAACATGTCCAAATATGTTCTTAGTCTTTTCAGACACACTGCAGTTTGAACCCTATTTGTTGTTTCATCTCTTGTCTTCAGCATTAAATTTAATGAACTTCATTTTAGTCTTCATTCTAGGAAGATAAAAATACACTTCTCTATGACTTGAATCAGTGCAAATTGGAGAAGTAAAGGAAACAACCACTTTCCCTGGTCTCTACAGTAACACACCACCAATGTCTTTGGAAAATGCTCTGCTTTCTTTGTACCCTGCTCAGCAGAAGTTGACAGTTTCACTTGTGCCTTGTTCCTTGTACAAAGACAGACAACACCAGGACTGCTGAGCCAGTCAGCTGTCATTGGCTACATCAATTTTTTCTTTTTCTTAATCTTCAAAGAGTTAATTTTTCAGGTGAAACATTAAACAATATATTTTTACTTGCACTGATAAATTATGATAGGGCTATTTTACTCTTAAATATTGATTTTTTTAAAAAGGGAATGCATGAGTTCCTCAATAAACAGACTGGAACATCAATCATGCAATTTACTTTGACATTGAGTGAGATACAATGGAAAAGAGGGAATTTCTGAAGGTGGTAACTTGTTGATTAAGGCTGACAGTACAACCCAGTAAATGCTTGAAGCAGCAGGGAATCTACCCCAAGTCACTGCTGTTTTCATTGTGAGATCAATTGATGGTCATTAATCAAAGCAGTGTATGAAGTAGTTATGAGCTGGATTATGTTAGGGAACCAATGTTACTCTTCTTTTCCACTTAAAACTGTGGAAAACACATACTGTGGTAAAACAATCCCAATATTTCAACAGGTTTCAGTAATGATTTTGCTCAGACAGGAAGATCTGAAATAGAAAGCAACACAAATTGACTTTCCAAAGACCTATATTATTTCAAAGAAACTGCATACACTCTTTAGACTAGGACCTCTGCTATAATTTGGGGGTTTACATGTTTTATTCATTTTGAGAGGCAGTATTAGCCACATTACAATTGCTGCAATTCGTTCCTTATGTTGCTATGGATTAAACAGTAACTTATCTGTAGTAATTATGCAATAGGCTGTAACTGACTGAAACATGAACGGTGCCAGTTTGTTCCTCTGTGACTCAGATCTGCTACACAACTGTTAATGTTCACAACATGCAGTAATTGAATCACAGGACATTAGCAATATGATTGTTACGATCATAAACTGCTGTCAAATGAAAGACTGGGAAAGAAGACTGTACACTGAAGTTATGAAGTCCATACTAAGCTATAATGATCCCCTGCTCTTTATGCTGTTTTGTTAATCCCTGTCACAGTCCCAGTTTCTATCACCTGCACAACTTCAACACACACAACCGGCTTCTGTTGTTCCATAATTCCAAACTATCTGTCTGATTTTGATGAAATTCACCTAGATCCTTCTCATAGATCAACTGACTACATTTCTAATCCCGCAAATTGTTAAAATCCTTATTTGAACCAGGCAGGCTGCCTTCTCAAGGAACATTGACCAGATAGAATGATAGGGTTGGAAGGGACCTCCAAAAGGCATCTAGACCAACCCCCCTACAACAAGCAGAGCCATCGCTCACCAGGTCTTAACACACATTACATTTGTGGAGCTGGGCTGGAAGCTGATGCCATGCTGTGTCAGGATAAATTGATAACACTGAGGATCACAGAATTGTAGGGTTGGAAGGGACCTCCAATCCCCCTACAACAAGCAGGGACATAATTCACCAGACCAGAATGCACAGATCCACATCCAGCCTGACCTTGAATGGCTCTAGGAATGGGGTCTCCACCACCTCTCTGGGCAGCCTATTCCAGGGATCCCCCACCCTCAGATTGAACAAATTTTTCTTCATGTCCACCTAATTCTGCCCTTTTCCATCTTCAAACCATGACCCTTTGTCCTAACATTCCTCGCCCTTGCGAACAGTCTTCCTCAGCCTTCTTGAGATGAAAGGTGCTCCAGCCCTGTGAGCATTTTCATGATCTCCTCTAGACCTGCTCAAGCAGCTCCCCATCCTTCTTTTGTTGGGAGGTCCAGAGCTCCCCAGGGTTTTCAAACTAGTCTTCCTCACTAATCTGGTGGAATTCTTCTGATCTAACATACCAGTATGTAGACTGAATATCCAGTCTATGCCAGACATACACTATCCATCATGGAGAGAATAAGGCCTTTTCAGGAAAGAATTCATCACAAAGCAGTATGTTACACATCCTGCACAAGTCCTCTTTGGAAATGTGTGTATTCAGCAGCTTTGATTAAATCTCCACCTTTCTGACCACTTAGAGTCTCAGTGTCAGAGAGCATTCATTGGTATTGTTCCACAGCATCAGTGAGCAATGGTAGTTATTGCTGATCAATCCTTACAATTGCTGCAATGCAAACACAGGCAGTAAATCCAAAGAGGCTGTCAACTTTGACTCTGAGGACTTCACATTTTCATCCCAATTGCTCCTTTTACATCACTGCTTCTAACTAGGCTGGGAAGACTATCACTGAGTTTTACATCTTAAATGTGAAATAATTTTCATCATTTGTTAGTTTTGATTAAAGATGAACACATGGCATCAGAAGAGCATGACTGAGGACATGAGATTGGGATAATTAGTGACTAAAAGACTTTTTCGAAGATTTATCCATAATTCTCATGCTATCAGGAAGACAAAATCAAGACATGCAAACGGCAATGTGCCTCATAGAATCATAGAAACATGGATCAGAAAGGACCTCGAAAGGTCATCTGCACAGCAGGATCACCTAGACCAAGTTGCAAAGGAACAGTCCTTGTGGGACTCCACTGGATACAGGCCTCCAACTAGACTCTGT
>VZRI01006738.1:11587-36391 GCA_013397515.1 Upupa epops
CTGCCCGTCTGCCCACCCCTGCTTCATCTTCTGTGCGTCGCTCCAAGACGCCTTCTCCTCTTTGCCACTTCCCCACGATTGATTGCTCTTGACCATTACCGTAGCAGCAGAATCTTCTTCCCACCCCCCTTGGCCGTTTGACCCTTTGGAGTCTCCCCACCTTGTAGCAGACTTTGGATCTCCCCACCCTGATACAGATGAGGTATCGTTATTGTTAGGGCTAGGTCTATCCACACACCCCCCTGAGCTGGAAGTCTGTGTCACAGAGCCTCCCCAGGCCTCTGTCCCATTGTCAGTTTTTCTTTCACCGCGCGGCGACGCGTCGGTGTCCCAGGCAGTGTTCTGTTTGATCGGAGTCTGTCCCCAACCGGAGTTGGAGAGGACGCGCGGATCTAAGTCAGTTCTGTTCACGATGCTCTGGAGCAGCGCGTGCTGGTCGGCCTTCCTCCGCTCGCGGTTCTGCCCTTCGGCCGTCGCTCTGTCCTCGTGGCACCCAGCGCTCTCCGAGCTCCCCTCGCTGTCCCCCGTACCTGTTTTGGCCCACGCACCGCTCTGCTCGCTCAGCTGCGAAGCCACGGAACCCTGGCCGGTCAGGTCCTCCTCCTCGGCCGACTTCCAGCCGTTGGTGAACTTCCTGCCGGCCGCGCTCCCGCCGTCGCAGGAGTGCTGACCGCCGGACAGCTTGCTCCACTCCCCGTTCGCGACGTTCGCGCCGCCGCCCTGCGCCGAGCCGCCCCATCCTCTTCGGCCGCCGCCGGCGCTCGCGCCGGTCCCGCTCCCCCACGGCCCGTTCTGGGAGGCGACCGTGCCCGCCTCCCACACCCCTCCGCCTTTATTCCCGTTGATTTGAAAGTTAGTGCTGCCAGGCCCGCTCGCGCCCGGCTGCATTAGAGTTGCATTCACAGTGTCGCCATTCGCCTGGCCGTTCGGGCCCGAACACTTGTCTCCAGAGTAATTGGAACCATAGGCACCCCACGAAGTACCGTAAGAGCCGCCGGCTTTGGCCTCACCGTTGCTCAGGTGAGCCATGGAAGTGCCGTTTGCGACCGGCGAGGCCTGAATCTGAGGATGATTCATTGTGCTCACGCGCCAGGCCCCGGGCCCTGCGTTACTGGGCAGTTCGTTCATCTGCACCGAACCGGCAGCGTTTGGTAAACTCGAGGTCACAAAGTTAGTAGTGTTATTTGGTCCATTCACCTCAGCGTTAAGGTTGTGAGGTTGCCCGCTGAACGAAACCTTCCTCGTACCGTTCGCTTCGGAATCGCAGCTTTCCTGGAGGCTTCCCCAGGAGCCGTGGGCTGAGCCGCCCGCTTTCGAGCTAATACTCTGGCTGGTGGAGATCTGACCGACGGCGCCGCACTGAAGGCCCGTGCCGGCACTCCCGCCGCCCCCGGACCCTTTCAGGACGTGTCCGTTGTTCTCCAACCCGGGCCAGGCACCGTGGTTGCCGTTCGAAGTCAAAGTGCTTGGATTTAACCCTCCATTTGATGGGGGGTTCACGGCGCCCCAAGCATTCATTCGATTGCTGCTACTTTCGGGTTTGCTGTCAGGAGCATCTGCAGACACCTGACATGTGCTTATGAGGGTGCCGTGGGACAGCCCCCACGGCCCGCTAATACTTCCGTTGCCCACGTTATTGCTGTTGCTACCAACCACAAACTTGCTCTGAGAACCGTGCCCCACGCCGTTGCGCACGCCCTCGCTCTCCCCGGCCGCGCTCCCTGAAGCCATTATGACGAGGTTCCTCTCCGACCCAGAGCTGGAGGCAGAGTCAGTGTCCATGCATTCCGGGGCCAGCTCTGGGTCACTGCCGGTGATCGATGGCCATGCTTCTTTGTCAGAGCCGTCTACAATGACTTTCTCCCAGTTTGTGCTGGAGTCGCTAGCTGAAGAGACTGGTCCCCAGTGAGAATTTTCATAGTGGGATCCTAGAGCGCCGTGGTTCAGATCTGAAGAGAAGAAGGGAAGCCCGAGAGCTGATTACACGTTCGCCAGGAGCACCTCGCCGAGCGCCAGAGGAACGGGACGCACAGAGGTGCCAAGCCAAGCGCCGCAATGCCCAGCCCAACCCCGCGCTCGCTGCAGACGACAGAGAAAGCCCCCGGCACTGCCACACGCACAGCCGCCAGCCCGCCCGCACGCATGCGAAGCCGCACTCTCCCGGAAGCTCGAGGCAGCGCTCCGAACGGTGCAGCCCTTCCGTCCAGAGACAGCGACTGCGGAACAACCACCTCTGCACCTCCGCATCCCAAAGGCTTCCCCAACCTCGGAACCGCTGTGCACAGCCAAAGGGGTTCCGAAGGGCAGGAACCCAGGCAGCCTCAGGCACCCGAGCACCGCCGGCCCAGCGGCAGTGCCCATCGCTGTGTGACAGCGCCCGGAGCAGCACCCAGCGCAGGTACTACAACCACCACCTGCAAGAGCCATCTCCAGCCGCCCTGCACAGAACAGGCTCAGTGCTCGGCTGAGCCCGTCCTCCTCGCTGCCGCCTGCGCCAGAGCTGCGGCTGCTCTTCTCCTCGAAGGAGCTGCCTGGGAACGGAGGTGACACCCGTCCGAGTTCAGAGCCGCCGCTCACGGTTAAGTACAGAGAGCTTGGGAAAGCCACGACAAGACACGAGCCACCAGCTAGGTCTCGCGTGCCCAACGCTTTAGAGCGAGGCAACTCAAACAGCGCCAGCGGCCCAGCCGGCGATGGCACTGCCCAGGAGTGAAGTCTCTGTGAGATGGTTCTGAAGCTGCAGCTGTCCGTGAGCACAGGAGGCCGGGGAGGTTCCGTGCCTTGGTACGTGCCTGCACTGCTGCAGCAACCGCAGCGGCGTGTGCTCCGTGGCCATGCGCAAGCAAGCCGCTCCGCTAGCCAAGGGTGCTGCAAGAGCCACAGGGGCCCTCCACAGCCCAGGAGGAGAGACCACCCCGAGTCCTGGAGAGAGCACCTGGCACCTGAGCACGACCCAGCACCTGCCCAGCGGTACTGGAAGAAGCCCTGCGGCATCCAAGCCCCAGGAGTTCAGCTCTCACACGGGTACCTACAACAAGGCAGCCACGTAACCCCCAGGAAGAGTCCCCAACCCCTGAGTCTAAGAGCCAACAGCACCAACACCTGCCCTAACAAATGAACCCCTCGACTACATCAGTTATCAGGACGATGCTGATGGCCTTGGAAAGCAGCAGGATGGCAAAGAGCCCGGCTGCAGCCTGGGGCAGGAGGCAGGTTACAGCTGCAAGCCAGAGCAAACGGGAAACAACCCCCGACTTGCACAACAACAGAGGGGACAAGGAAGAACCTGGTGTTTATCAGGGCCCACGGAGGAGCCACCGGTGTGTAACAAGCCCATACACAGTGAGTAACCCCCCCTCTTCCAGGGCTTTATCCCACTGCACACGGAACTCCTACTGGAGTCTGTCTGCTGGCCACAAACGCGCTCGTGGTTTCCACCAGGAGCCACTGGTGGGAAACAGGGAGGGCAAAACCAGGCCCTGACAGCTTGCTCCTGGTTTTCTCCCCAAACCCACCCGGACGCTGCCGCTCAACCCCTGCTGCCCAAACCCTGCGTAAGATAAACGAGTGGGAGAAACGACCAAACCCTGCTCCTGGAAGCTCAGTCACCCGCTGGCCTTTTCCACCCCTGCCGTTTAGGAAAGCGATGCCCTCCAGCTCGGAGCCACCTTGCAGGACACGTCTGCACGGCTTCCGAGGTCGTCGGTTGGCTGTGCCGTCGTGGGCTCTAGGCTCAACAGGGGCCCCGAGAAGTGTCAGCTGAGAAATACCTGAGCCCTGGGCCCTCTGCCTCCTTCCCCACGCCCTGGCACCCGCACCCTGCCAGCTAAAACGGGGTTTGGCAAACAAGCTCTCCAGCTTCCAGCAACCACCCCAACCCAGACCCAGCTGGGCGACGTCACGCGTCCGTCTGTGCTAGAGAAAACGCTTCTGAGGCCTCTCCGTGTCTTCCTGAGGTGGAAGCTGCTGTTTCTCAGCTGTGAGCTCAGGGCAGGAACCTGCCAGGACAAGGACCCGGGGTCCCCTTGTGCGTAACCCGGCTCAGCTGCGTCCCCTCTCCCCCAGCATGGGCTCTGGCTACCTCCTGTGCCGGACTCAGCACTCAGCAGCACCAAATTCAACGCAAGGGAGAGAGTGGAGGTCGAGGCCCGGCTCATCCTCAAGGTGAAGAGATGCAACGGGACATGTTCTCCCAAGCTGGGAGCCTGACTCACCCCTCAGCACTAGCGGAGGTGCCCCAGAGCAGCCCATATAGCACCCTCCCCAGTGCCTCACACAGCGCGCTCGCTCCACCACGGCCCCGCGTGGCACGGATCCTGCCGCCACTCGGACATGGAGGGTGAGAAGAGGATGGAGTGTGGGATGGCCCAGGGAAGGAGCACTCGGTCGCTCACTCACACAGCACATGCTGCCCATGAACAAAAGCCAAAGAATCACAGACAGACCGTGTGGAACACGAAACGGGCGCAGAGGCAGCAGCGCAGAGCCCGGGTGAGATTGAGACAGCTAACCTGACTGGTTAGGGGAGTGGCTCACCAAGTCCCGAATGGGAGGCATGCCTACAAAAGAACAAAAGCAAGACAATTACACCAGTGAGCTCAACAGTCCCCGCGCCCTCCTGACTGCCAGCCCACTCACTCGCACCCCTCTGAGGAAAGCCTTCTCCTAAGGGCCATCTCTCAGCCTCACCCAGAGCAGGGAGGAGATGCCCCGACAGCAAACGCAGCCGCTCGCAGGGAGCGGCCAGGGTCCTGAGCAGTGGTTCTGCAGCTTTTACCAAGCACTGGCACACTGGGCTTTCACAGCACCACTCTGAGGAGTCCACTTGTACAAAGAGGATGAAGACTTCACAGCCACTGAAACCAGAGCCGGCAATTTGTGTCACCCCTAGCCCGGGATTTCAGAGGTCAGCCTGGCACTTCAGCGGGATGCCCTCCCTTCTGTGAGCTCCCTGCTGCAGGCAGCAAAGAGGAGCAGCTCTGCTTCCCCCGAAGCACGTGCACAGCACACCTCCTGCAGCTCCTGCCCGTGAGGGTCCTGTGGGCACCAACTGCCCGGCTGGAGACCGTGGCCAGCAGCTGTAGCACCGCTCCCTGAATGAAACCACCCTCCTTCACTGCCGACTGCAATCATGCTGCTTGCTTCTTCCTCGAGCCCTGCAATGACTGAGGAAGCTCAAGTTAGGGGAAGGCTCTTTCTCTACCCGAGGGCTCTGGCTGTACCGGCCTTTGGCAGCTCCACAGGGACAGGGCGGTCCCGCTCTGTGTCCGAGAAGGAGCCCAAGCGACGTGACCACCGGTCAGATGGAGCTCTCCGTCCCACTCCCGTAAGGGATTCCTGCTGGCAGCCGCTCCAGCGGGCCCTGTAAACCATCCATCCCCCTGTGGCCTCAGCTCCTGGCCATTATAGAGGCACTCAAACTGCGAGGCAGTGCCCGAGACCCCCCTTATCCTGGGGAGTTTACACCCAGGGCAGGACTTGTGCAACGCAAACCCCTGCACTGGCCACGAGAGCGCTCTGGTCGGGAGCCACCGGGCTCCGTTTCCTGAAACAGCCACCCTGGTGTCTGCATCTGTTCCACAAGGCCTGAGCTCCACTCAGTGTCTTCATTAGAAAGATCTGCCCGGCAGCCTAAACCCTGCAGGGAAACACTCAGCACCCTCCCTCCTTAAGCTTCTGAGCAACACAGGTCCCTCTTCCAACGACAGGAGGACTGCCCAGGCAGAGCACGGGATCTGGGAGCTCTTTTACCACTGGTATCATTAAAGCACTCTAGCACTGAAGACCTAACACCTTACGGTGGCCAGGGCAACCAAGGCAGACTCCAAATCCAGCAGTACCTGTGTTCCCTGGCTTTCACTGGGCACCTGGAAACCAGTGCTGACCACAGCCTACCCCAGCGTCTGCCAAGGAGTGGAAATGAGAGCCGTGGCTGGAGCCTGCAGCTCTCCCCCTCCCCTCGATCCCAGCAGCCGTTACAGGATGCTTTAACACAGTCAGGTACCTAACAGGAGCTGCATCAAGGCGTGAGATCTGTGAACCCCGGCAGCCGGGGCTCAGCTGCTCTTTCCACAGCGTGGCACCCAGGGGTGTGCCGGAGCTCGCAGCACGCTGCTGCCGGAGCCTGAGAAAGAAACTGGGGACAGGGAGTGTGTAAGAGCCAGCCAGGTGAGTGACAGCAGCTATTCCTTTCACACACGGAGCTGTCGGAAGGTGTCCAGTCACCCACACGCCCTGCGGGACTACGGCCACCTCCGTGTTACCTCACAGGCCCCTCGTTCGGATTCTGAAGCCACACAAACAGGCAGCACTGATGAGCCCTTCTCCTTTACGTCCCCACCCACCCTGTCCAACAACACGACAGAGCACCCAAAGCAGGCAGGACTCCTGGTCACAGCAGAGGAAAGAGATCTGGAACCCCAGCCACCAAACACCTTTGGTTCTAGGAGCTACCGTGGCTAACAGGGCCCTGACCAGCTGCTACAGCCACCACAGGCAGTTCCTCTCGGTGGAAAGTGATTTGGCCAAGGCTGCTCCCCTCTCGGGGCCCTCAGAACTCTCCTGTCCCCAGCAGACACATCATTCCAATCATTAAAGCACTAATCAAGCTGCAGAACCCCTCCCCATGAGGCCTCACACGCTCAGGACAGCGCCACAGCACCGCCCAGGGACACGTTCCCACCTCCCAGCCCAAACCAGCACCAAACCTAACACAGCCGGGAAGAACGCGACCGGTACACGGGGACGCAGCTGCTGGCAGTGGCTGGCGCCCACAGGGGTGGAACGGGGCGCAGGACACTCCAGAAGGCCTCTGGATGCAGTCACGACATCGTTTAGCTTGGGAAAGAGCTTGAAGCTCAGCAGCGCTCAGGCTGTGCATGAGACAGGGGAGGCTGCAGGAGAGGCACTGCTGCTAAAGGGAGCTGGCTCAGACCCCCACTGGCTACCAGTCTCACCAGTAAGAGATCCGTGCTGGATCTCTGAAGCCGCATCTGAGGGGCTGTGTCACCCTGACTACAGACAGCGACACGATGCCACGGGTGAAGCAAAAGAAATCCACTGCTAGAAGGTCTTCTTGTGACAGGAAGGGGCTCCGGCAGCACCGAGCAGACCGGGCGGGAAGGAGGGCTGCTCCAGGACGCTGGCTGTGGGGAGCGGTCCCACCGGTTGAGCCCCTGTCCCACAGCGGCCCCGTCTGTGCGCACCTCTGCGACCACGAGCCGGAGCTTCCGCGTCGAGGCGCGCGCGTGGCTGACGGATCCCGCGGCATTTAATACCGAGCTCTGACATGGGGCAACTACCCCAGCGGGCTGCAGCTCGCGCGCGAGGACTACCGGCCCTCCCAGGCACCGAGACCCGAGCGCAGACTACCGACCGACGTACAGGGCAGGCAGTCGCTCCCCCTCACCTGGCTGTTTTTTGCTGCTGCTGGGCACTTCCCCGTTGGTCACTGGCTGTTTGTTGGTGACGCTGCTGCCTCCTGACTGGCTGTTCAGTAATTTAGGAGTAGATCCCAGGTTTGCAGCTATAACTGGTAGCTGCTGCCCTCGTTTCAGAAGCTGTTTCTGTTCCTGGTGTCGAAATCGCGGTGGTACTTCACGAGGAGGGTACCGAGGCAAGGTCTGCTGCTGCTGACTGTTGGCTGTGGCCCGCTTGGCATTATTATTAGTGCTGGTTGCTGCGGAAGTGCCGTTGGAGGTGACGGGCTGAGGCTGGCTTACGCTTGTCTTGCTTTGTTCTGGCACTGCCCCCACCCCCAGAAAGAGAAAAGGTGGACACGGTTACTGGTGAGAGCAGCAGCAAGGGGCACCAAGATCACACCCAGAGCCTCCAGCCCTGCCACAGGCGACCGCTGGGGTCTGGCCCCGAGGGCAGAAAGGGGAACGGGACGCAGAGCGCTGCTGCTCTGCCAACCCCAGCACCCGCGGGGAGGTACCCGAGCACCCGCACCAGAGCCAGCAGCCCAGGCAGCCCCTCGCAGCCGGGCTGGACGGTGCCTGCGTTGGTGAAATGCCAACGGCACAAGTGCAGCTCCAGAGGACCTCCCAGCCCTGTGGGGCCTCCTCCAGGCAAGAGCAAGGACAGCAGAGGTCAACGAGCGCGACCGCTCCCAACTCAGGGAGAACACAGCACCCCAACTCAGCCCCTGCACCCCAAGCAGCCCAAGAGCAAAGCTGGCGACTACGGGGCGTTCGGGCAGAGGTGACTGGTTAGTAAAGCAGGTCCTGCAGGTAGGGAGGAACAGTGTGAGTTGCTGGGGAGGAGGGTGTTACTGCCATTCATCCCCTGCACCGGTGATACCTCGAAGCACTGCGTGTCTCCCTGGATCGAGATTCCCACAGCACGTTTATATTTAGCATGAGACTCCTGGATGCCTCGGGACTCGCTGGAGACCTCCCTCAGCCCTGACCCACACACAGGGCCTCTGCTCAACGCGGCACTAAACAGACCTGGCTCCCTGAGAAGTCACTGAAGGGAAGCAGCTGAACCCCTGTGGCTAACAGCAGGCCACGGCCTCTCCCCGTGTGGGTCTGCAGGAGCAGCTGGGCGCCGGGACCCCGCGTCTTTTACACCAGGACCCTGGGACTGCCTGGCATGTCACGGCAGCAGCAGAACACTGGCACTGCTGGACTGCAACTGCTGCTTTCTGGGGCTTCTCCGAGGCCTTTCAAGCCCGTTCCGTCAGTCACCTGGGGGAGCAGACTCGTGTGGACAGAGGGTTAGGCCAGAAACGAGGGCAGGCGGAAGGTTTTGCTTAAAGAATCCACCTGAGCGCTGCCACCGTTACTCACAAGGAGCTCCCCTCTGCTGGCTCACAGTGTGCTGACCACCAGCCGCTCCGCAACCCTCAGACTGCACCACCACCCACCCACCAGCTCTGAGCAGAGGTTTAGTGCAACACTGCACGCAGGCTACTGAGAGAAGCAGAGGAGAGTGACCTGGGGGGCTTCCTCCTCCTCACTGGTAGCCAGTCTCACAGTGTGAGGAGGAGGATCCAGTCTGAGCTACTCCCCAGCAGCTCCAGAGCCCCCCCAGGTCTCCTGCTCTGACAGCTCTGACCCAGTGCTCTCTATTTCACAGATGACTGGAGCAAGACAGGACCGAGCAGAGGAGCGGCCGAGCATCCATCACTTTAATGCAGAGAGCAGCAGCCGCTCCGCAGCCACTGGGCGAACGGGCAACTGGCAGGAATCACCACCTCGAGACCCCCATGGGTTAGAAAGAGGGCAACAGAGGAGGCTCCCTACTCAGTGTTTTGACCCACCGAAGGCATCAGCAACCTATGGCCACATGGAGGACAGCAGGCACTCGGAAGGCTCGAGGCCACCTACTCCTGTTCATCCTCTCCAGGTTCAAAACCAGTGAAGCAGCTGACGCCGACTGAACCATGGGGGGCTGCGGCTCTGTCACCAGCGGGGCACAGGAGCCCTGGGCTCACTGCTGCGGGCTGGGCTCTGCAACAAACAGTTCTTTGCACGCCGTGAGCTCTTCACCCACCAACCACACCGACCCTCCTGAGCTACCAACACGCTCCGCTGCCGCCGGCTCAGCCCACAGCCCAGTGCAGGCTATGGCCAACGCGCAGCCGCTGGTACCCGCAAACAAGCACCCTTCCCAGCCAGCACGTCAGCATCGAGGCAGTGGAGGAGCCACCCAGCCACGGCACAGGACAGCCCGCACACGGCCAAAGAGCCTCTGCTTTCTGACTGCCACTCACACAGTGCCTCCTCCCAGGTAAAGTAGCTCTGTGTGATGCTCCACAGGATGCCCGAGCAGCGGGCACCAACGCGGGTACCTCACTGCCCTCGTCACAGCCAGCTGCAGGGGACTTGGGGAGAATTCCCGGGACTCTAAGCGAGGGCAGGCAATACACAGGGTGCTCTCTGCCCAGCCAGCCCTAAGCTACGGCACGAGAACAGTCAGGCTAAGGGAGTCCCATTTCTCAGTGGATTCCTCTGCCCTAGCAAATTCCATCTGCTCTGGCCAACAAAGCCAGCGGAATCCTACCCCATCCCTCACAAGGTGACACCGGAGAGGCTGCAGCCTTTACACAGGGACCTGCACTTCCAGCTGAAATCAACCCCGGGAGCAACAGAGCCCCCTTGTCAGTGCTTCCCGAGCCTCGCAGAGCAGGCCGTGTGCTGTCTGAGCTATCCTGCCCGACCTCTCCTGGGGTACACGCTACGCTGACACCCCGAGACGACTGCCGTGTGCCCAGAGCCCAGCGCGTTACCTCGTCGTGCCGACCGGCTGCGAGGCAGCTGCTCGTCTGGCGCAGGCTTCGTTCAGCACAGCGGCGTTCGGCGGCGGACGCGCGCAGAGCCGCGGCCTGCCGCCGCCGATCTCCTCCGCAGCAGCCGCGCAGGACCCACGGCTCCAACCCGACGGACTCTCCCGAAGCACAGAGGTGCAGGCAAGCCCCGGAGCGGGGCACGGTGGAGGTCCGGACTGCAGAGAGAGGCGCTTCCAACTCGAGTTGCTGCCCCACTCTGCGGATTTCATTAGAAAATGGAGGAGCAGCATGGTGTCATTTTACTGCTTCAGGAGCTGCTGCCAACTCCTCCTGGAGCAGGGGCCCGGCGACCGAGCTCCCCCTCCAATAAAAACCATGGCAGCTGCTGCCCGAGTAACTCCGGTGCGGATGGAAAAGGGTGCCTCGCTCGCGCAGGAGCCGGCGCGCGAGGATCGGACGGGCCCCCGAGGCGCACAAAGAGCGGCACCGAGCTGTCGCTCCGCGGTCTCCTCGCGCCGTGGCCGCTGCCGGCTGCGCGCAGAGCCCCGAAGAGCTGTCAGCGCTGGAACGCCGAAGGGCAAACAGAGCAAGGCTGGCTCTCGAGCCGACACACGTACGATGCAGCGCTAGAATTTTCGTGGTGGAAAAATGGCCGCAGCTGGAGGCTCAGCCAGCCGGTCTGGAAAATCTCTCTCTGTTTGCCAACCCGTTAACCCCTCCGGATCCGCACCAAGGTAACTCCTGCGCTGCTCCCACGGGCGAGCCCGACCTCCCGCTCACTCCTGCCGAGGACTGGAAAAGCTAACGGAGTGTTCTTCCAACCCAGCCCAACCAGAGCACCGAAGACAGAGGAGGCAGTGTCCTCGGCTTCCCGGGGCTGAAACGCAGCCGTTTCCAAGGTGGGAAATGTGAGTCAGGAGATCTCAACTCCACGCCCGGCTATTTTTAAAAGCCCTTTCCGTTTCAGCGGCTGATCCGACGTCTGCTCTGCCCTGCGCTCAAAGTGCTGTTTGCTGCCCTCCACAGAGCCGAGCCGGGGACCGACACACGGCTTCAGCTCCAGCTCCTGCCACTCTGCAAAGCACGGTGCCCGCAGCCCTGGCACCGACGGAACCGGACAAACCCCTCGGCCGGGGTGCTCTGCACCCACACTGAAGTGTGCACAGACTCCATCTCCTCTCTGCAGGAGGGCACTGTGATTACCAGGGGGCACGCACAGCTGAGCTCCAGTGCTCCTCTCAACCAGCACTTACTCTAGTGCCTGGCACGGCCACAGTGCCGCTTGCGGAGCCCTGCTCCAGGCGAAACCTGCAGCAGAAGGGACTGGTTGTCTGCCTTTAACAGCAGTGACCACGACGAGCCAAAGCACAGCCTCTCCAAGCCAGGAGCGACACCACAAGCCCTGGTGGCTCTGCATGTTCCCAACAAATAAGCACGTCAAGCTGCACTCGTGTCTTCCCCTCGCAGCACCTGCACTGGAGCATGCGGAGGGCACTTGTCGCCGTACAAGCGCGTTGCCCTGGCTGCTGCACAAACAACCTTCCACGGAGCAGCTAAACGCTGCACCCAAGTCTGGACGCCTCCTCTGCCCTCTTCTCAGGGAGCCAGGCAGGCCAGGCCATCTGAACCCCACCGAGGTGACACGTACACATCCGTACCGACGCGCACGAGTCCAGTGCTGCTTGCACCACAGGTGTGAGGATCAGCATCGTCTCCGTCCCTTCCCTGCCTGCTCCTGAACGGGAAACAAAAGCCAGCTCCGTTACCTCCCTCGGAAGTCCCAGCGCTCGACCCGCACACTGGCAGCCACTTCAGCTGGGCCCAAAGCCGTCTGCACCCTGGCTAAAGCAACACCACGGAGACACCCAAGCGAGAGAGAGCCCCCCACCCACCCCCTGCGCTCAACCAGCGGCTTCTCCGAAGGAGGGAGCATAACTGTGAATAATTCAGGGACCCTGTGCTCCTGCATTTTATCTGCAGCTCACGCCCAGAATAAATTATTTAAGCCATTAACGCGATGGAAACTTGGAAACTAATGAAACATTCATCTGCACCCCGAGCGCAAGCAGGCACACGCGGGGAAACGGCGACGGAGCCACGCGCCACGTCCGCCGGCACTCTGATCCCAGAGACACCGCTGCGGGACCTCCCGGCTCTGGACACCGCGCAGCTCAGCCTCCCAGCGGCCGCTCTGCCGCTCCTGGGACGGCTCTAAGCTCCCGCCCAGCCTCCTGCAGCACCCTCTGGTTAGTAGTAAGGATGAAGTGACCCTGCGGCTGGAACTTGATGCTCCCCCCGGGAAGCGCCGTGTCCAAGGAGAAAAGGAGCTAAAGCAGTGTGAACGCGTTTACCCTGTTCCTCCGGAGCCAGGGGCTGCCTCTCGGGCTGCAGACTGCCCTCCCCAGCGGCGTCCTGAGCTGAATCGCTGTCCTCCTCGCTCCCAGCTATTTTTAGCCGCTAGCTTTCCCAGCCCGGTCCCCAAAGGGACGGACGTGTGGATGCCAGCGCAGCGCGAGGACACGGGTCAGATGTTCACCCAACGTGGATGTTATCGCTGACAGCAGAGAGTTCTACCCCTTCCCTTCCTCGCTGCCTTCTCAGCTGCTCTCGCTGGTTCAGAACAAACCCTTTCCCAGTCGGTGTGTTATCTCCAAACCTCAGGGCCAGGATGTGCAGGAGGTACCAAGCACCTGGCCCACGCTCGGAACGCAACCCCAGGAGCTGAGCTGCTGGAACAGGACGTTTAATAAACAAACGAGGAGTGTTTGTTAACCCCAACGCTCTCCCAGCGGCTGCCCGAAGCGTTCAGTCCTTGAGACACACGCAATTCCTAACCGATTCTGGTGTCCAGAGCCAGGACCTGCAGCCTGAGAAAACCATACAGGGCTGGAGGACCAGGGCACCAGAACACGAGCACACAGCACACACGAACCCGGCTGTCCTCGTTCCCTCAGCGGAGCACCACCACGCACCAAAGACACAGCAGAGCCACCCTACCCCCGGATGCAGTTATTCCACAGACACTAAAGCACTCGCTGCAACTGAGTGAACAAGCCACCCACCACCCCCAGGTACCCGGCAACTGGTCCTGCAGCCCTCAGCAGGAGGAGGAGCACACTTCCTGGGTGGAGAACCTGCCTGTGCCCCACCAGGACACTGCTCCAGACTCACCTCTTGGTAGCGGACACTCATCTGCTCCTCTGCCTCTGCCAAAGCCCCGTGAGTCCTCCAGGTCACTCCCTTAACGCCAGAACAAGGCTCTCACACTGTGGTTTTTCCAACAGCAGGTGCCCCACCGCTAAGCAGGGCTTCTCCCACTGCTCCAGTATCAAGCGAAAGCCAGGGCTCCCAGAAAACAGGGACCGAGCAACAGCTCGCCACCATCTCACAGGCCACTGCTAGCCCCTTGCCAACTGACAGCTCACGAGCCAGAATTAAAGAGAGAGTGCAAGGCATCCTGCCCCGTGACAGCAGCTGTCTGCAGGAAGCACAGCAGGAGAGCAGCAAAGGGCAGAACCCGAGGCCCTCCGTACGAGCCTGGTGCCGTGTACGTCACCACGGAGGGAGACCAGGAAGAGCAGACGGCAGCCCCCGGACTCTTCTGGACGCCTCACGATGCCATCTTTTAGCTCTCAGCAGAGTTTTCGGGGGACTCATTTGATTCAACAGGTGTGAATGGCAGCGAAACCGCACAGGACAGAAGGAACTCTGAAGTGACTTACCTTTGATTTTTTGTTCAATGGCCTAGAACGAGAAAAGAGAAGAGTCAGTGAGTTGAGCAGGCAAGAGAGAAGCGTGGCGCGCGCGCCACCTCACAGCTCGCTCCGCGCCAGCTTGGCACTCTCTCTCTCACAAGGTTTTCAAGCCCCGTCCGCCTCGGGAGGGCCTCTCCACCCCACCCGTGCCCGTTACTCCCGGCGCCCAGAAGGCCGTTTGAACCTCAGAGAAGACAAAATTAATTTGAGAGATAACCAGATGAAGCAGACCCAATTAAACTTGCAAATGAAGCTGTCTGAAGCGAGTTAAAACCCGTGCCTGGAAGGCAGGGACCGCCGCCACTCCTGCTGCAGAGTACAGCAGGGGCAGAGGGAGGGACCCGGCGTTTAAGGGAAGTGGGAAAGGAGAGCAAAAGCCGGGCCGTTCATTTCCAGCGCTGGGCTGGCGCCGCCGCGGCCATACGGGAGCTCCACTTGGTAAGACTTTATCGCAGGATAAAGCACGGGGAGAACACACCTCTGCTGAGGAAGGCCATGGTGTCCAGCTGCCCTGGAAGGGCCCCTCCAGGGCACAAACCATCCCTCCGGGTGCCGCAAACGAGAGCCCTCTTCGGCACGCTTTGACCACACGCCCTGCCCCGGCCGAGCGAGCGCCAGCTTGATGCGGTCAGCCCCGCTCAGCGGCGCGCTCCCTACGCTCACAGTCTGCAATTCATCAGCGACAACGCTTAAGCTATGACTGCTGTAATTAAAACGTGAGGAGACAGGAGCGTGTGAGCACAGGGCAGCCGCGCCGACCCCCGGATCTGACGGCAGCCTTGGCCGTGCTCAGTCGTTAGCAGTTAGGGCTGACTACTGCGACTCCATCAACGGCTGCTCGGCGCCACGGCCTCGCTGCGCCGAAGGAAACCCGGAGCACACGAGCAGAAAACCCCTCTTCTTCAGCCCCGGGAGCTGAGCCAGGCAAGGACACTCCAGAAACGCTGCCCAGGACTCCAAGCTGCAGCCTGCTGCTCGCCTGAGCACAGGCTCTGTGTCTTTTAATTTAAGCTTTTGGGCTAAAAATAGCTGAAAACGAAGAAGCTGTAGGATGTCTCCTGAAGGAAATCTACTCCCCGGGCAGCACTGCATCAGCCACTGGAATTGAGAGAGGAAAAACAAAGCCACTGCCTGCTCCCATCAGAGCATCAAGACACTCTCTCCGCCAGTCCTGCCTATCTCACCCCATTATTACCCGACTCCTCAACACCACCACCCTGACTCCTCAGCTCTCCAGGGCAGCTGCTGTGCTTGGGGCCACCACCTAACACCACAGCGTTCCCCCCTGCTCTTTGTTCCACCCACCCTCGCTCAGTTATGTCTCCGACCTCTGTGACTGCTGCTGCTCTCCTCCTGCTTTTGGATCCTACAGTTCACACAAACACCGAGCCCTGCCTTTCCCCTCCACCTCATCAGAGGATGCCCCTCTAGCTCTCGCCACACCTACGCGTGAGCTGAGAGCTCACTGTGCAGAGACCATCACCCAGCGCCTCTCCTCAGCCTAACTCCCACATCAAACAGCAACTCTCCGGCTGCGCACTGGACCCATCAACGAGAAAACCAATCCACACCTTTCACCATCTCTCTGCTGATTCTGAGTACCCACAGCCAGGGACCAGGGGCAGGGGCTGAGGACAAGGTCACCGACTCCTTTCCGAAGGAGAATAAAAGCAGGACACGTTTCAGCCAGGGATTCAACTACAGCAGCACCTGCCGTACGGCTATGGGAGTCTAAGCCGATGCTAGAGAGCCTGCGGCTGGTGCCACAGAGCAGTACGACCTCAAGAGCTCACACACACAGGGCTGGCCTCCGAAACACAACGAGCAGCTCTGGCGGTCTAATCTAGATCAAGTTGAGGCTTCTGCAGGGACGCACACGAGCATCCTTCACAGTCCTCCATCCACAGAAGCTGTGTGAATTCCAGGCAGGCTCAGCGTTTAGGAACTCGAGAGCAGAGCACAGCAGTGAAGACACACGGCTTCTAGAGATGAGCCCGAGGTCTCCTCAGCAGGGCATGGTGTAAGCACAACCTTCCAGGCAAAGGCCAAACTCTAGTGTCTCCCCTGCCCCAAAACCCTGGCTTTATTTCCTCTCAAGCTTCACTTTCCAGCTCATCGAACACTGAATTCTGGAAAGGCAGCTATGAAGAACCAGTCACTCAGAAGACTTTAAGGCTGCAAGCGAAAGAGCTCCCTTCCCACTACGGCTCCTGGGTGAAAAGAACTGCAAGAGGACAGCAAGAGCTAAACTTCCAGTCGAGGCACAGAAGGCTCTGCGCAGCCTGGCTGCCTGCTGCTCTCACAAACACCAGCAGGCCCCTCCTCTGCGAGCGCCCCTCCAGCCCCATCTCGCCCAGACCTGCTGGAGGAGCAGAGAATGCTGCTGCGTGGCAAACACCTTGGGCCACCAAGCAGGCAGAGCTGCCTGCTGCCTCCTTCGCTGTATAAATATTTATCGACAGCTAACAGAGGCACCGCACAGCCGCCAGGCTGCCTCGCTGGCTACCACCAGCTGCCCAACCAACTGAGCTGGGCTTGTGGTTAGCAGCAGCTTCACGGGCTCCTCCCCAGCTCGGGGTCAGTGTTTAGAGCCAAGGGCCAGGACAGCAGAGGAACTCGGAGGTGTTTACAAGCCCTGCTGCGA
Organism: Upupa epops; assembly: GCA_013397515.1. Lineage (NCBI taxonomy): Eukaryota > Metazoa > Chordata > Aves > Bucerotiformes > Upupidae > Upupa > Upupa epops. Next base: position 28,221 of record VZRI01006738.1, read on the forward strand.
TGTTTCCACCCCCAGACACCTCTGCTGGCAGCGCTCTCATTTCTACCCACTGTCCCTACTGCCAGTCATCTCCTGACTTGTGCTTCCACGGGGATGGGAGGCAGAGAGATGAAGGCAGAGAAACGGCTGGAAGTCACTGTCTTACACAGAAAAGTCAGGCAGAGGCGGGAGGGTGTGCGCTTCAGGCTCCACATACCTTTTTCTGAGCAGCTTCCTTCTTCTTCTTGTCTTCTTTTCTCTTTTTCCTTTCTTCCATCAACTGTTCTTCCTCTTCTTGCACTAAATCCCTGAACCACACAGTTTGTGATTAACTCTCCACAATACAATCTGTACACACTCAGAGTCATTTCAGAACAATCATTTCACAGAGGCACAAAAGGAGCTGGGGAATTTCGCTTCTAATAGGATAGCGGTCCTGCAGGGACTCTGTGCTTCCACTGTGACAAAGCCTGAAGAGCAGATGCAGTGTCAAGCTACGGGGAAGGCTTTCCTTTTGCCAGGGTGACACTAATCTGATTCAAAAGGCAGCGCCAGGTCAAATGGTAGCTCATCTCTGCTCGCTGTTGTGAGCTACCACACCACGGGTCCCGCTCTCACAGCCGGCTAGCTCTGACTCACGTGGAGATCACTACACTCAGCCTAAGCAAAGACCCCTCCAGCCACACGCCACTCAGCGCGGGGGCAGCCACGGCCACCCGTTCACTGACCCCAATCACCTCTGCTCAGGAGCCCCCGAGAAGCACACAGAGTCCTGCCTGAGCATCAAGCTGCCTGTGCCTCTGTACACCCGCAGCCAACCCACTCGACAGAGGTGAAACTGCCCCTGTCCAGGTGTTTTAACACCCCGGCACCAAGGGGTAGTGCTGCAGCAGGAGGCTTTGCAGCAACCACCCTTCAGATCACGCTGCGTCCAAACAGCCCAGCCAAGGCGACACACGTGGGAGAACATGGAGCACAGGCAGCAGCAGGGCTGCAGACACGTGAGCCCGCCTGCAAGCTACCAGGGGCAGGAGCTGACATCTGAGCAAAACTGCAGGGTAACGAGCACAGATCTGCCTGGAGAGACGCAGGAATTCCTGGTAAGAATGAGCTCCACACAGACCCTCCAGAGCAGCAGGGCTGTGGCAGACCCAGAGCCCTGGGCACATGGAGCACAAAGCCTGTGACAACAGAGAACAGGCCACACAGCGCGGCTGCAGCCCCAGGACTACCCAGCCAGTCAGCAGCAGGATGGCTGCAAGACCTCAGTGAGGGCTGAGACCCGGGGAACAGGCTGCTGCTGTCAGAGGCTGCCAGCCCGTCTGAAACCTGCCCTGCTGGGCAGGGGAGCCCAGGAGAGCAGCCCAGTCCCTGCTCTGCTGCCATGGGATTAATCGTCCCAGCAATCCAACTGAGGTCTGTGGGCACGGGTGAAGCACCCCTGCTGCAGTCAGAGCAGCACTGCTGCAGGATGGGGCCAGACCGAGGGCTTCCCCTGGGACAGGAGGGTCTTTATGGGTATCTAACCCCACAAGGAGAACCCTAGGAGTTGGGAAAGCCAGGAGCACCTTGTTTCCAAGCTACACTAAGTGAGAAATCACTCTGCTCACACGAGAAAGGCGCAGCGCTCTGAAGAGCAAGCGGAGTGCGGAACAGCGTTTCCTCAGGAAGAGAGTAGTTCAGCCATCCCGCAGCAGCCACAGCGGCACGGTTACCCCTGGCTTTTAGACTACAGACGCTAACAACTAACACAGCAACACCTCTGGAATCTTCTACCACAGCAGCGTTCGCTGTTCCCACACAGGAACAATAAAACCCCTAACGGCGACAGGGCCACCACTGCGTTCGAGTGTTTGAGACAACCAGAGTGCAGATAGCAGAGCGGGTTCAGGACACAAACCCCCTCCGCGATGACTATCAGGGCCCGAGGCAACCCCTGCAAAAAGCCACTCACCCAGCTCCTGACAAGTTTGAGCAGAGTGTTAGATTACCATCATCGTGCTAAACCTCAGCAGCTGGAAAGCAGAGCTCACACAGCGCACACCAGCAGCAGCACAGTCCTCAGTGCCCGTGACCTTCCCTGCCTCTTTCCAGGGGGCACCCCTGCTCCCTCCAGCCTGCCCCTGAAAATGCACATCTGCCCACAGCCACCCCGGTCCTGAGCAGAGCCGAATTCCACCCCTGGCAGCTGGAAGGACAGTCTCCTTGGCTGCCTCTCACGCAGGCAGCACACCGGCAGTATTTACGCCTCAGATGCCAGCACCCGCTGGGCACACACAGGCTGTTTGTAACGCCGCTCCCCGAGAAACACCAGCGTCCATCCCAGTCCCCATTTATCTGTCACCCCCGGCTGGAATAGCCCCCTCCTCCTGCCGCACCATCCTCTGTGCACACAGCAGCAGCCGCTCCACCACACTTTACAACGCTCAACAAGACACGGGGCAGGCATCCAGGCTCGGAGCAACAGCACAAGCCTGAGCCACCTGCTTCCTCCGCTGGGCCGGGCTCTTGCTACGCCCGAGGGGTTCTGCTGCATTGACCTCCGCGGGCCAAAGTGTCTGTAGCAGCCCCGAGATGCCAGGGGCTAACGTGACCGCCTGAGCAGACCTCGATGGTTTCCCCTGCCGGGCACTACAGCACCCGCACGGGGAATTCCCTCTGCCTGGACTGGGCTGCTCAAGGTTAAGGGGCCTGAGCGGAGATGCCGCGAAGGGCTCGGTTCAGACCAAGGGGAAGTACAGCCTGTGCACAGCCAGCCCGCAGCTCAGCCTGCAGGACAGGCCTTCGCTTCGAAGAGCTCGGCTGGAGAGCTGCTCCACGATCCAGGGAGACCAAACGGAAGCGGCTCTCGGTCCCCGGAGAGCCGGTATGTGACGGCTCAGAGAGCACACAAGCGGGAGCTCTATGGTCTGGGTCGTCTGAAAGAGTCCATCAGGTAAATATTTACCATCAGTTCCTTCCAGCGACTTCTCCCTCCTGTTTGCTGAGAGCAGGGACGAAGACGTAAGGCTCAGAACAGAGCCACTCCAGTAATAGTCCAGCCTAATGCTGTTTCACTTGGTACTGACTTCAGTCACCCTTCCTGTCCAAAGCTCCAGCCTGGCACTGTGGAAGTACCCGACACTAAACCTCCACTCCTGTGTCTGAGAGGACAAAACAACCCCCCCCGAAAGCAGCAGGGCAGGTGCATCGCTGCTGTGTGTGCAGCCGGGCGTCTCTGCTGTCGGGAGAGATGGGGGGAAGCGCTCACCCAGAGACTGTGGGCACGAGCAGAGCTCTGACACAAAGTAAGACCTGTGACACAGGGCTGTGATGATCTCTGCGTGAAGGTGTGTGCTACCGACACACAGCAAGCTGCACCGGCAGAGCACGCGTGAGCCGTGTTACTGCCGCTCACCGAGCACCGCGGCTCCCTGGCACTACCTGCTGCTGCCAGTGACGCTGCCTTCGCCAGCTGCTCTCCCTGGGCTGATGGATAAGGTCAGAGCTGCTGAAAACACCAGCAGGATGATGGATCTCTGACACTGGCCACCCTCAGACCCGGCCCAAGGCAGGCTGAGGAGCTGCCACACAGCACAAGTGCTGTCAGAGCTGGAAGGTCATTGCTGCAGCCCGTAGGAAGCCCTGGAGAAGCCTCAGGGCTGTCCTGGCTGGTGGTACAGACACATCCAGTAGCCGAGTTCCACACGGGTCCCACCCAGCAGCAGGCAGGGGTCAAGCGGGGAAGCGCTGAGCCGCTGGACAAAGACCAGTTAAACAAGCAGCCAACTCTTACTGACCCCCTGCTCCTAACCCAAGGTTCAAAGGGAACCGCGGGTTTTCACCTCCTACCTACATACTACACGGAGCAAGCACAGGAGAACTAGAGGCGACTGCATGCAGAGGCTCAGGAGCCACCCGGAAGCTGCCAGTGACAAACAGATAACATACCTGCTGGGGCAGACACACGAACGAGCCAGTCCACCCCCCGTTTGCTCTTCTTCCAGGTACAAACTAGCTCACAGCGCCACAGGGCAGAGAACTACCTGCGACGGACCTCTGCCTGTGCGACTGTCCCTGCACACCCCCCACACTGAACCTGCACCTGACCTTCTGCACAGGCAACCGACTCTAAGGCAGGGACTGATGGCAAAATGAGCACTCTGATCGAAACTCCATCCTCTGGGTCCTCTCTCCGCTCCTTCCCCCCCAGGGTACTGCTCCAAGGAGAGCTCTCCTCCAGCTTTCGGACAGAAATGGGCACTCTGAAGTTAACCCAAGCGCCCCAACCAAACCCACCAGAGCCTTACGTGGACTGACGCCGCTCGGCACGCAAGAGCGGAGCAGAGGAGGCCCCAGGCGCCGGCAGCAGAGCAGGAACGCTTCTCTACACAGGTCCTGTTATACAGTGTTCACTCAGTCCCTCAAACGGAGACAACTACTGCTGTGAATAATTAATGAGCCAAGGGTGTCAGCTACTTTCCCTTTCGCTTTCTAATGCCTCAGCCTTCACGCTGTCACCCTAAGAGTGAAGTGACAGAGCTCCAACCGCCTCGTCTATCGCTCCCGGTTATGTGGGACACTCTCATCTCGCCCGTTTTCCCAAGGCTCGAGCTGCCACCAGACGACTATAAATACCCAGGGCGGCAAGGATCTGTCTCAGCTGCAGCCCCGGGTTTTGCCCGAGATGCTCCCCGCTCTCTAAGCAGACAGACAGATCTCCTCCCAAAAAGCTTATCGTCGGGACACGCAGGACACCGCCCCTACACCCGCTCCACAGGCCAACCAAGGGGAAGTGAGGCTCAGCTGCTCCTCCACAACCACACTGCTCCCCCAGGGCTGCGGCCCAAACGACTGCTCTAACGCAGCACCGCAACCGCGAGACCAGCCACCCCCCGCCTGCTCTGGGAGCCTGGGTGCAGGGCACAGCAGGGCCGGGTCAGACACAAGGTTAAGGTGAGCTACCCGCTGGGGACCAGCCTGGCGCTCAGCCGTGCCCCGAGCAGCGAGTGCACGGGGAAAGGAATGCAGCACTTCGCCTCTAAGGGTCTTGAAAGCACAAGCAGAACGCTGCCCCCCTGCAGCAGCTCTTCCCAGCCGACAGCAGGATTCTTCCCACAGGAAGCTGATCAGGAAAACCCCCCCCAGCCCCAAACTCCCATCGGAAAATCGGGGGTTTAACAGCGCCAGGAGCTCTTACAGCTCTCACGGTTTCTCGACGCCGTCTCAGCAAACCAGGAAAGCCCCGTGGAAGGATGGCACTTGCTCTAAGATGGCAACGCAGCAAGGAAAGAGAAGCAGAGAGGTGGCTCGGCTGATGGCATGGATGGCACGGAGAGACCCGTGGCTTTAGGTGAAGGGCTGCTGTCCCACACACAGCACGGACACTCCGCGGTGCAATGGGGTCTCTGGAGCAGAGGGCAGGGGGATGAAGGCAGCGCATGACCCTTCCCCACCATGAGCACGCTCGTGCAGGGAGGGTCGCGCTGCCGGGTCTGCACAACAAGAACCGCACGTGTGCTCGGGTATTTACCTTCTCTGAGCTCCACACAAACGCGGCAGGAAAGCCCTGTTCACCAAACAGAATCACACAGTTATCCTTCCACCCAGAGAACCCGGCGGCGATCTCTGCCGGCGCTGGCTTTACCCAGACTCCGCTCTGACATTTCTCCAGCTAATAAAGGGCAGTTCCAGGCCGGCAGCAGCCCCGAGTGCTGACATTTAGCGGGCACTGTTACGCAGCACTGCAGCCTGCGATGCGCTTGCTTCGGCTGCCGTGGGAAATCATGCCCTCTGCTTATCGCTGAGCCCAGTAAACTCCGCACAGGACCGGGCAGGCTCGCGTCCCCAAGAGAAAGCACGGCCCACGCGCAGGTCGTGCTCTGAGCCGAACAGCTAATCCCGAGTTTAAACCCGTAATCAGGCCAACGGGGTACGAGAGCTGCAGTAAGAGCTGCAGTGCTTGTCCCATGACAGCTTCACCATAAGCTCCAGAGGTGACTCCAGCGCACACCCGAGCGGTGCCGTGGTGCCATGGGGTGGGCACGCAGGCCGCGCACACTCGGCTCCGTTCAGACGAACGGAAACCGTGACAGAGGTCAGTTGATCAGGAGGAGCTTATCTGCTCTTTTACAACTCGACCCGGTCCCTGTAACTTCAATAAGATGGCAAATAACGGCACTGGGGACAGAACAGGGCTGTCTGTTGGGTCCTACGGCAGTAAAACAATCAGAGGGGCCTGCCCGGAGCAGGCGTGCGCGGCGTTATCAGCCTGCCCGCTCACATGATGACAACTCCCTCGCCGAACGCACACCAGGGAGAACACAGGTCTGTGACCACGACTGCCGCGGTAACACCGACGTAAACCCAGTCCTGGAGCTTTCGGATGGACGAGAGACATCTCGGTGTCAGCAAGCACGGAGACCCCTATCAGAGTGCACTCGGTGAGCTTTGCTCTGCCCCATCCCCGCCAAGCACCGAGGAGTTCATCTCCACTTCTTCTGACTGTCTGCCACCTCTGCCCACGGGACGGGAGACGTGGGCATCCACTGGGGAACCCAGACCCGTGCCCTCAGCAGTTCTGAAACCGCTTCTGCACCAAGGTTGCACTAAGAGCCTTGCACAGGACACCAAGGATTCGGCTTCATCTCGCACCTTCAGCAGACAGGGGACCTAAAGAGCTGCAGTCACTCTCTGAGTACAGTCCATTTCAAACCCCCAGCCACTGCTTTTCAAAGCATCGTGCTGTGGCCCTGGAAGATCCTACCTGGGGGTCAACAACCAACTGGGAAGAATTATCCGTGCTTCAGCATCCCAGCGAAAGAAGCCCCCCGCTGGCAGCAGGGGAGAGCCAGCCAGTTCTCACCGGGTAACGACACACGGGGCTGGAAGCCCAGGGCTGATTGGGCACAGTGAGCAAAACTCAAGGGGCCAGAAACTAACACTCCAGTAGTTATAGCCAGGGCTTCAAGGGGACCTCATAGTGGAGAGTTCGGCACCAGAGTCCTTCCAAGGTCCAGAAACCCCTCGAGTCGACAGCGCAGAAAGCAGAGCAGAAAGCAAAGCCAAAGAATGTAAACAAGAGCGAGAGACGGCCCTCGGCGCCACGGTCACTGCTCTGAAAACAGCCCGTGCAGCAGAAACACTCGGGAGGGACTGCTGCACACAACTCTCCACTCTTCATTGCCTGTTACTCTTGAGCTGAGAGACCGAGAAAAGGAACCGACCCCTCTACAGGGCTCCCGGACAAAACCTGGCGGAGATTAAAGGGGTTTGACTCTTCATGAAAAAGAGGCAAAGACCAGATTGCTCACCAGCCACAGGCAGTTAAATCAAACTACTTGCCAAAACTGCTTCTTGCCTCCCAACTTCTGCCTGGACCGCGGTGGAAAAAGGCCCTGACCTACCAAAGCCTTCACTCCTTTAAGTACTGTTAGGTGCTGCCCAAAAGGAAAGGCTCAGTCACCGGCCAAGCGCGGTGCTGGACCCTGGCGCCTCCATCCTAGGAAGGCGTTGAGCCAGCAGGGTGAATGACTGCTGCGGGGATTTCTCTACGCAATACAAGGCATTTCTGAATTCAGGGGAGGGCTTTCTGCCTTTACCCTTACAACGAGCAGGAGATTCAAGTTCCAGATAAAGCCCCACCGTGATTTCTAGCCCAAGGCCACGTCTGCGGGGATGAATGTAAATGAGCGTCTTACCTGCTTAGTTTTCTTTCGACTTCTTTGGTAGCTTTAGCTTCCAATTCTCTGCAACAGAAAGCGGGGTTGGTGGTTTCCATGTCAACAGAAATGCAGCACAAAGCGAGAAATAAAAGCGGAGCGGGGTGAGCGAAGGCGCTGGGACCCATCTGCGGCTCCGCCGGGGGGACCCGCCGAGGGCAGAGGCCGCCGGGGTGGGGGGGGTTCACCGCGGCGCAACCGACAGCAGCGACCCCCGGGACCGGCCGGCCCTAGCGGAGCCTCCCCGGGAAGGCGAAAGGAAACGATTCTGCTGCATCACTTCAGCCCCAGGACGGGTTCGAGCCGCCGCAGCGCCACAGCCGCCGGCCACAAAGGGCTCCGGGGCGGGGGGAAAGCGGCCCCGGTGGGGGGCGAAGAGCCCCGGGAGGTGACCGGGAGAGGGGCAGAGCGCGGCCCCTCGGGGGGCAAACTCCGCTGCGCTGCGGGCGGAGGTGGGGGGGGGAACCGTAGCTGCAGGGCGACCGCCACGGC
>VZRI01006738.1:51702-79650 GCA_013397515.1 Upupa epops
TGTAGTCTGGCACAAAGGCGGCCTCATCGGTCTCCCTGGTGAGGTCGGAGGAGAGCCGGGAGGAGGTGCTGACCGGAGCCTTGGGCTTGGCCACCCCCTTGTCGCTCTGCCCAGCCACGCTCTCCTTCTCCGCCTTCACATCCGGCGGCGACTCCTGCTTCGGAGGGGCTTTGTTAACGGCCGGCTCCTTCTCCTTACTGCTCTTGACCTCTGGCGGATGCTTCTCCTTCTCCTTCTCTTTCTCNTCGGCTCTCTCGGGGCCTTCGCCGCCTCCTCCTCCTTGGCAGACACGTTGCTCTCGCTGTCGCTCTCGTTGTAGTCTGGCACAAAGGCGGCCTCATCGGTCTCCCTGGTGAGGTCGGAGGAGAGCCGGGAGGAGGTGCTGACCGGAGCCTTGGGCTTGGCCACCCCCTTGTCGCTCTGCCCAGCCACGCTCTCCTTCTCCGCCTTCACATCCGGCGGCGACTCCTGCTTCGGAGGGGCTTTGTTAACGGCCGGCTCCTTCTCCTTACTGCTCTTGACCTCTGGCGGATGCTTCTCCTTCTCCTTCTCTTTCTCCTTCTCCTTCTCCTTCTCTTTTTCTTTCTCCTTCTCCTTTTCTTTTTCCTTCTCCTTCTCTTTCTCCTTCTCCTTCCCTGCACTCTTATCCAGGGCTTTGTGCTCCTCCGCCACTCGCTTGGAGTCGTGAGCGGCCTTGTGGTCGGGCTGCTTCCGCTCCCGCGAAGGACTGTAGCCGCTCTTCTTGGCGTCGCCGGTGCCCTTCTTGGAGGGCTCTGCCCGCTCCTCTCGGGGTTTGCTCTTCTGCGCCGCCGCCGCCGGCTCGCGGGTTCGGGACGGAGAGTCCTTCCTCCGCACTGAATCGCTCTTCTCCTCTCTCCGCTTGGAGCTCGAGTGGTCTCTGCCGCCGTCGTGGTCGGACTTCTTGTCTCTGCCGGGAGTGAAGTCTTTAGCGGGGGCCCCGCGGCTGGCGTCGTGTTTCTCCGCCGACCTGCCCTCTTTGGAGGACTGGGAAACGCCCTTCCCGTTGCCCGGGTCAGCCGCCCTCTCCGCGTGGTCCTTGTCGGGCTGGGCGCCGCTCTTCCTCTTCTCGGAGGCCTCCTTGTCTGCCGCGGAGTGATCCCGGTCTTTGGTTTTGCCTTTCTCGCCGGCCACGGCGCTCTTGGAGCTCTTGCCCTCGTGCTGGCAGCTCTCGTGGGGGGGCTCTTTCGCCGCCTTCAGCGCCTTCTCCCCGGGCTCTGCCTCCTTCTCGCTGTGCTTGGCGGGGTTGGGCGGCTTCACGCTCACGCTTTTCACGACGCTAGCGGGTTTGCCCACGCTGACGGGCGCCTGCGTCGCTTTGACCTCTTCCTCTTCGGACTCGAAGTCGTCCTTATCCCACTTGGACTGAGGCACCTGGATCATGATGATGACGTCCTCGGCAGGGGCCGTGATATCGTTGTTGTACTCCTCCATGGTCTTGATGACCGTGCGCTTGGCGTCCGTCTTCTCTTCCGCCTTCCTGACGGGGCTGCCTCCGGTGGAGCTGGTGCTGAGGGGGAAAGGACGCGCGTTAGCCACGGGAGGAGCCCGCTGTGCCCTACGCCGAGGCTCTAGCTCCGGTCCTGAACTGCGCTTAGGGGAGCCGACGGCGCAGGACGAGGTCCTGTTCCTGACCTGGCAACTAAGAGGGCCACGAGGTGGCCAGATGGAGGCCGTCTGGTGTGGTCACGCACTCCTGCACGCCCCTTCCCACCAGAGAGACCTGAACTCCCGGTGCGATGCACGAGCAAGCAGTGAGGAGAGGCCCACAGCACCCCAGAGCGATGCTCGTGCCCCAGCGCCCTCGGTCACAGAGAGCTGTTCTCAAGGGGTCCCAGACGCCCTGAAGCCTCCAGCCAAGTCCCCAACGGCTGGAGCTCACTTACTCTGTTCCTGTGCTCTCTGCCCCACTCTAACAGCTCCACACCGCATCACCGCGGGGTTTCCATGTCACTGGGGTGCAGAAGAGACCTCGGGCGCCCAAACCAGCCCCCCCTGAGCTGGAGGCAGCAGAGCGCTGTGCTCGAAGCTGAAGTCACTCCACCAGGTCACCCCCTCTGCAGGGACACCGTCCCACCCCGCCGCCAACAGGCGCCTGCTCCAGCGCCCTGCAGCCTCTGAACGGCAAGGTACTGCCCACAAGTGCCAGGCCTGTCCTCCCTGCCGTCAGCAGCGCGGGAGACAGAGGGGTCTCCTCAAGGTCAAGAGGTACCCGGAAAGGGGAGGGGAAAAGCACTCCCAGCAGGGTCAGTCCTGTCACCAGGGACTTTACCACCTGGGCTCTGCGGGTCAGACCTGCGCACAGCATAACGAGACGGCCCACGGGCCGCTGCCTCCCTCAGCAGGGCCGGAACCACTCCTTTCGGGAGGCAGCGCGAGGAGCTGGCCGCGTGTGGGGAGGGGGAAGAGGGGCGAAGGTACCTGGTGTAATCGACGAGCGTGGCGCTCGACCCGTCGGCCGCCGTCACTTTCCTCCTCGCCTTGCCCTTGGTTTTCTCTTGCTTGCCTTTGCTGCTGCTGGGCTCGGGCTTGTCGGCAGGCTCCTTCCCCGGCGGCACGCTCTCCCCGCTCACGATCTTCTTGCCCGTCTCTCGGTTAAGTTTGATCTTCTTCGCGGGGTTGTTAAGGGCAGACTTGTCCTTCTCCGGGGTTCGCTCCCCTTTATCGCCCTCAGGCTCGGCCTTGCCCTTCGGCGACGGTTTTGGCTCGGCGCCCTCTGGCTTGGAGGCCTTTACGGAAGAGGCTTCGTGCTCTTTCTCGGCCTTCTCGTCTGCTTTCCGTTTCCTCTTCTCGGGTTTGGCATCAGCAGTCTTGCTCTTTTCAGCAGGCTTTTTCGACTTCTCCTCTTTGCTGGAGGCCTTCTCGGCCTTGGGCTCTTTCGGATGGTCCTTCTTCGCCTTCTCCTCCTTGGCCGCTCGGCCTTCCGGGTGCTCTTTAGTCGCTTTGGGGTGGGCTTTGCGAGGCGTCCCGAGCGCCTTCTCGTCCTTCTGAGAGGACGAGGCCTTACCGCCGTCTGTCTTTGGCAACTCCTCCTTCAGCTTCTTCACGGGGGGTTCTGCCCGAGGAGACTTCTCGCGGTCGGCGTCCCCCTTCTCCTGGGAAGCTTTAGGGGCCTTCGCTGCAGCGTCCTTCTTCGGAGGAGCCGCCGCCTCCGCTTTCCGCTTGGTCTTGTCAGCCTTCGCTTTGGGCTTGTCCTTCTCCTTCTTCTCCTTCTCAGACACCGGCTTGAAGGCGATAGAGTCTGCTTCCATGGGCTCGTCTCGCACGGGGGTGGCATCGTCTCTGCTCGGGAGCATGAACAGAGAGTCCGCCTTAGGGTCTTCAGCCGCAGCCGGTTCTCTGGGCTTCCTCGCGCCTTCGAGCAGCTCGCTGCTGCCAAACCCTTCGCTCTCGTCCCCTTTCCTCCTCTTGCGGTGTTTTTTGTGTTTGTTCCCCTTGCCGTCTCCCAGGGGATTCTCCATCTCCTTCTCTTTCGACTTCGTAGGGTCTTTGATGCCGTGGCTCTCCCTCGCAGAGGGTTTCTCGGGGTACGTTCCGGCCACGCCGCGATTCCTGTGGCTCTGCCCGCCAGGATACTCCTCCCTCCGGCCCCGGGCGTAGGGCGAGTTCTCTCGCCGGGTGCCAGGCGGGCCGAACCGCTCCGGAGAGAAGTTCTCCCTGTTCACCGGCGGCCGAGGCTGGGCGCCGACTGCGTAGCCCTTGTAGAACTTCTCGTACCACTCCCGGTAGTTCCTCTCCCATTCTCTGTACCTCTCCTTTTCGAAGGGGTCTCTGAAGTCCACAGACCGGCCGTAGTAAGCTTTGATATCGTACGGGGGCACTTCCCTGTATCTGTTGAAGTACTCCCTTTCCCCTTCCCCTTGGGGAACAGTCCGCTTAGTGGGAGACTGCCCTCTGAACACCGGAGACCGTGACCGCGAATGGTACCTTCTGTAGGGGGGCGACCTGGAGCGCGAGCGGTGATAGCCGTGCGACCGCGACCTGGAGCGATAGTTGCGACTCTTGCCCTTGCCTCTTCGCTGATACGGCGGCGAGCGCGAGTAGGAGCGCGAATGAGAGCGGCTAAAGGAGCGAGAGTAGGAGCGAGAGCGGGAGGAGCCCGATCTTGACTTGGAGTAGGTGTAGGAACTGCGGGAGTAAGACGAAGCGCTATACGGAGACTTGGACCTTCAAAAGAAACCACAGTGAAGAAGCAATGAAGTTAATCCAAAAGCGGCCGTGGTCCCCGCCGGGGTCCTTAGCTGCTTGGTCTGCCCTCTCCATACGCTCAAGTCAAAGCCTCCTTCAGCTGCTGACATAACTCTACTGCAAATCAAAGAGCTCGGTAACGGGTACGGTGTCTGCTTACGAGACAGCACGGCTGCTGCTTAGTTAGTTCCAGCACACGGAAGGGTGGGTATCTCCACTCGCTTCCACCACCTCGCCAACTACCACAGCTAGCGACTGCTTAAGGCGGTGCACACTGGCCTCTGCTGGTACAGGAACGAGCACTGTCACTACTCACAACTCGCTGCAGTGCCTCTTACAGCAGGAAGATGCAGGAGAGCACATCCTGTCGGCTACAGCACAGCGTCAGACCCCAAGGAAACAGCACTCGGCCTCGAGACAGTCCAGCTCAGCTCTACAACGCCGGCTTTGTCTGCCTACCTTTGAATGTTTACCCCGACTGCTTTCTACCTGAGCCCTGAGGTGCCTTCCAACCCAAGCCGTTCTGGTCCTAGGATTTGGCCACGTGTCCAGGATGCAAACTCCCTGCGCTGCAACCCTATGCCCAGGACTCTCTCACCGCCGCTTCCAGCACTGCTGTGCTCCAACCTCCAGCTCTAACCAAGGGCAGGGGGCACACTGCAAGGAAAAGCCTCCTTCTCAAAGCTCCTCAGCCTCCTGTGCTGTCACATCCTGCCAGCACTCTAAGATGCTACAGGGAAGATAGTCAGGCTCCTTCCAGATAACTTCAGGCAGAGCAAAGCAGCAGCTCCCCTCCACAGGCTTTTCCTGTGGTACTCCCTAGTGAAGCACTGCACATCGTTCTGCATGCGCCCAGCAGCGTCGCCTCTCCTCTCAAAGCCCTTCACTGGGTTAGAGTCTAGCAGGGGGGTTGGACTAGACTATCTCCAGAGGTCCCTTCCAACCTCCACTATTCTGTGGTCTCCTCAGAAACAAATCTGCTCCCCTGAGTCCTCAGAGAAGTACAGTCAACAGAACACTAGTGAAAGGCACCGGTTTGCAGTCTGGGTGAAGATCTCTCTGCGTGCCCGCAGGAGACACAAGAGGACACAAAGGCCATTCCCCTCACTGATCCTCTGGCTAGGGTTTGAGGTGATGGGTTACAGGGAATGCAGACAATCCCACAAGCACCTCTGTGGAGCTTCTCGCCTCCTCCTGGCCGTGGGAGGAGAGAGGTGTCCTTACAGGGAGGCTTTAGGACAAGAGACTCCTTCCTGCTCCTTAACAGCCGCTGCCGCATCCTATCTGCCAGAGCACAGCCACCTCTGCAGCACCTGCAGCTCCTGCCACTGCTACTCCCTCACATCATCCAATCCATCTAGCGACAGAGCGGGAGCGGAGCTCCTCCTGATTGCTCTAGACAATCTGCTTCTCCGTTACGGACATGTAAAGCAGTTACCTGGAAAACGAACGCCTACGCTCCTTTTGAATCTTTTTATATTCCATCAATTCCTTAGCAAAATCATTTGTAAACTCATCAAGTTTGGACTTTTTCTTTTCCCTGTTAAAATAAGTTTGACCTTTGTTACAATTATAGTTCGACCTTTATTACAACAAAGACATCAAGAAACAAAACACGGCCGACACGAGAAAACGTATCGCTGCATGCAAGGCAAAGGCTGAGCGTCCGACGGCGGCACCCCCGAGTTTACTCCTGCCAGAGTTACACCGGTCTCGCTTCAGCTTTGCAACGGGCTAGCAAAGAAACCCCACCGGCCACCTCTGCTCTATGCCAGATGCACTCCAGCGTAACTGCCGACCCACGAGCTACCGAGACACAACGACAACGCGACGCCAGGGGCCGAATACTTACTCCTCTTTAAGTCTCCGCTGTTCTCTGTAAAACTCCTCCCTAGAGAGAGGAGGTGCTTGTGTCGTTGGGATGGTGTTTGAGTGACCCGCTGGTACTGCTGTCGGTACCCAGGCTGATGATATGTTTGCAGGAGCAGGGGGGTATCCGGGCGGGGGGACACTGTACCCAGCAGACGGAGGCTGCCCAGGTGGAAACTGAGGAGGAAACTGTGGTGGCGGAACCCCAGGTGGAAGAGGAAGTGCGTGAGGTGGTGGAGGATAGAGGGGAGGTGGAGGCACAGGCACAAAGACTGGTGCTGATGCTGGTAGTGTTGGGGCCTGAGTCCTTTGGGCACGTTCACTGTGCAGGCGTCCTCGGTTTGAACTTCAAAAGAAACCCAGAAACAGGTGTCACTGCAGGCTGCGCCCGGAGGCGCAAGGGGGCAGCGAACAAAGCGGGGGCAAGCGCTCGCGGGCCTTGACCGAAGCGTTCTCCTCCCTGGCTGTTTGAGGCTGCTCTCCTTTCTGGAGGGAGCCTAAACAAGACTCCCCCCCCGTGCCGGGTGCCCCCCGCTCCTCAATTCACTCCAAACCTGACACCCGAGACCTTCAAAGCGAGGCACAGCTAAGGGCTAATCTTCTCTCCCACTGCTCTGACTGGCACCTCGGGCTTCTCTGCCCCGTGCCAACGGCCCTGGCCTGTGCCTGTCCCTAACTGCTAGTCCCCCGATTTCTCAATCTGACTTCAAGTGCTGAGGGGGGTGGGATCCTGGGTTCTGTTCTGGTTACGAGCACACGCACTGTTAGGGTCTGCAACAAGCGTGCCGGAGCAGCGACTCGTTCCACTCGGAAATAGCACAGACAGACTCTCCAGCTGAGAGACAGCAGCTGGGCTGCTGGAGACGACCAAACCGAGGGTACTCCTAACTGTCACACACTGGAGAGCACGGACCCTCCAAGAACTTGGCTCCAGCGGTACCAACTGGGTTGTTAGAGACCCTCGGAGCCTGATTTGTACTGGGCAATCAGTTTCTTCAGCCCTGGTGAGCTGGTATCAAGAGGGAGGCTTCCCAGCACCTGTCCAGGACAGCTGGGTTTTGCGTGGCAGCGTGCTTTCCTCGAGAGGCCTGCACTTTGCAGAGGCCTCTCTTCCGTTCAGGACTGGAGCTTTATCTTATACAGCCCCCCCGCAAGCACGGATCCCCTCTGTTAGCGCCGGTTCTAACGGAGCCGCCCCCACTTCACTCTGCACAGCTATCCGCGTAGCTAGCAAGGGGCTGTGGCGCAAGCCACGGGCTACAGCCCAGTCTAGCGGGTTACCCGGAGAATCGCAGCGAGCCCGTGTGCAACACTTACAGTTCCCAGCCTGGTCTGCCACCTGCTGTGCGAATGGCACCAGCTCTCATGGGATGACCTGCGCAGAGCGGAGAGAAAACAACCCGACCTTCAGCTGGTCTGAAGAGAATTTCTGGGAGGAAACCCTAAAGTCACAGCAACCTACCGGTTGTGGGTATGGATTGTCCTTGAGGGCCCAGGAGACTCGGTAACGCTGGCTGTCTCAGGACAGGAACCTGATAGCCCTTGTGAAGAGAGGACAAAGTGAGGCAAGCAGCTCTACCGAAGAGCGGCAGCCGCTGCGCGCGCCCCAACACGACCTACCTTCTCTTCCAACAGGCTGCTGATCGACAGCGGGGACGACTTGGAGAGTTCAGCAGCAGTCACAAGAGCAGGAGGTAACACAGCGTCGGGATCACTGCAACACAAGAGGGTTTTGTTATTCACACCCTGCTGTGACGTGCTGCTCCAAATGCAAGGCTGTGGATGGGAAAAGGCCGGTTACTGCAGGCAGGGATCTGCACCAGGAGATGAGAGCAGCTGAGAGGAGAAGCCAGTTAGGGCTGCTGGGGCGTCAAGGGGAAGCTCACCGGGAAATCACTCTGTTGACCACACGGGAGGGTCGGAGTACGTACAACCCACACGCTGAACGTCTGCTGTGGAAGAGACACAACCTGAAATCCTCTTAGGAAACATCTGTGCTTGTTCAGGGGTCCTTCTGAACTGAAACCCTTCATACTCTGTGGAATGGCTGGGGCCCCAGACTCTTCTAGACAGAGCAGTGGTCTGGGGCAGAAAGCTGAGAGGGTGAGAGCCCTGCAGCATGCGTCTCCACATGACTTCCCCGGGCTGCAGACACTCCAAATTCAGTGCTGCAATGTCTGCCTGCTGTGCATTGCTGGCTACCCTGTGTACTGACGGCAGCAGTACCGCAGGGAATGGCGTGAAAGCACCTGCTCAGAGCTGTGCCTTCACCCTGCTCATGACAACAGTCTCCTCAGTGCTGAGGGGAGCTAATGCACTCAAACCTCAATGCTGACTGAGGGAACTACCAGCCGCTTAACAGCACAGGGCTCCCGGGGCTCCTCTCGCAGGGCAGACCTGTGCTGACTGAGTGCTCAGTACTTCTGAAAGGTTCCCCAAGAGCCACCACGTGCAACCTACCCGAGTGTCCTCACTCAGAGCAAGCAAAAACCCCACAACCCCCCACCCAGGGACCCGGAAGGTGCCCGTCCATAGGAATCGCTGCCTGAGAGGCTCGAGAAGGAGTATCTCACTTAAGCCGTTGGGGACTTTGGCAGTGGCTCCCATGTCCACGGCTCCTTACCGGAAAGGTCCATCCGGCTTTTCACCCCGGAGAAGGGACACAGCTGGAGGGAGGTCGGAGACGAGAACAGAAGACGGATTTACTGGCAGCCCAGCTGCCTGCCCTGGGCCCAGCGACGACAGAGCTGAACGGGAAGCCAGAGAAGCCAAGGGAATCATGAGCGGATCCTGCTGTCTTGACATTGCTGGCCGGAGCAGAGGCTGCAGGTTGCGGGTTATCGTTTGCCTCATGAGGGGCGGTGGAGGTGGAGGCGGCGGAGGAGGTGGTGGCGGTTGCTGCTGCTGCTGCACTTGCTTACGGAGCCTTTTTGTGTAGCCAGTTTCATTTTTGAAGTTGTTCACAGCCTACAAGCAGAAAAGAGTCAGAAAGGTGCTGTGGAGCTGGGGAAATCATGAACCAAAGGCTCCACAGAGTCCACACTGCCCTGTACGCTTCTGTAAATGCTTCTGATGCTAAAATAAACCACCCCAGAACACACCACATTAAACACTGCTACTAATCACTGGCACCTATCCCCTCCCAGCACTGCATTAACAATGGCTCTGAGCAAGGCAACGGTGTCAAGCACGAGGGTAACCTGAACTGGCCAGACTGCTTGTGAAGAGCCCTACGTTTCCATAACAGCAGTGGATGGGAACAGCAGTGAATTCAGCCTTCCTCCGTTTATCCCGGCCCAAGGAGAGGTGAGTTTGCATTTCCTTCCCTTTCAGCCGTTACAAGGAGGCTCTCGCAGAGGTTCCGTACACCTCATCGCGTTACCTGCCGCAGGAACTTGTTGGCAATTAGGGCATCTGGCGAGACATCCGTCTGGTGGCAGGTCGGGCAGGTATGCTCCTCAGACTCCAGCAACGCAGTTCTAATACCTGCAAAGAATCAGAGCCACTGGGGGTTAGCCAGAGGCAGCCTGGGGGCTTCCAACCGGCTATCAAAACGCACATGTGATTGATGAGCTGGGAACGTGAGCCGGAACGTTCAGCCGGGTTCAGAACGCCTGGCGAGCAGCAGCTAACTGCAACGCTCGTGCTACTTCGTTGTGCTAAGGCCTGAAGGTGCAGAGCAGGCTGGGTCCCGGTGTTCTGAGCAGCCTTCCCTTCTGCCCACGGCCCAGACCAGCGCGAAGGCACCGGCCTCAAGGTTAACAACCAGCACGCTTCTCAGGAATCCATTATCAGCTCTGAGTTCAGAAGGTCCCAACCAACCGGCTCACGAGGAAGAACGTGGATTAACAGCTAACTGCCTACACAACCACGCTCTCTACTCATCCTCATCCATCACAGAGTTAAGCAGACACACAGCAAGGGTTAAGGAAGCCTTGCTGCCCATTTTCCTTTCCTCTGCGGCAGGAAAACCTCCTCCCTGCAGCGGGTACTCCAGCACTACCCAGACCCCTGACGGCTGCTTTCAGCAGCAGGAGGGATGCTGTGAGAGGGCAAACAGGGGAGCCACACTTACATTCATCACAGTAGCTGTTTCCACAGCAGGGAATAACAACGGCATCAGTCATTATATCTTTGCAAATGAGACACAACAGCTCGTCTGGAATGGGATCGTCTTCTTCTGAAGAAGAGGACGGCTCCTCTGGTAAGAAGGGAGGCTTTTCCTTCTTTCCTATAGCATAGGCTTCCCTGGAGAGAGGGTGGGGAAGAAGGGAAAAGAAGGATGAGTAAAGGGAAACTTTTCCAAGCTCTGGGTTCTATCAAGGAAGGGGATCAGGTGGAATTCTTCTCACTCCACACGACCCTTCTCAGCCCCAGGCACCTAGTTCAAACTCCTCCTCTACAGCCACTGACAACGGGAGAGGGAGGAAGGAACAATCCTCTTTCTGCAGAACATCCCCATTCTCCGGATCCCCTAAGAAATTAGCTCAGGCTAGAGAGATGGGTTTTCCAAGGCTAAGAAATTAATCCCCCCCTCTCCCTGGCCAGAGGGTAAACGCGAACTGCAGGCTGGGCACAAAGTCACTCTCCAAGTAATTCCACTGTATAAATGGAAGAAGCCTCAGCTGCAGCTTCTGCAGAGGGAGACAGGAATGCTACCCAGGGCGCTCTGACTCACACGGGGGGTCTTGTGAGAGCCCACTTAACCCCGCACTTACGCGTCGATGGTGGGTATCGCGTATTTTCCAGTGTTGGTTAGCATGGCACCCTTTGTGTTGGGATCCTTCACCTCCATCATGAAACTCCTGGGAATCCCTGTGCTCTTTTTAATTCTGGGAACAGACTCAAAGTTTTTGTCCTGTTAGGAAAGAAAGGCAGGCTCATCTCAAGATCCACACGGCATGGCGGAGGTTCTTCAGGCTGCAGCAGCCTTCAATCCTCCCCTTTTACCCAGCACGAGGGTTGCTCGATAAAAACCCTTGTTTCCCTAAGTGACTATGGGCAGGATACTCCAGAGGCTTGGGCAGTGCTCTGGACTCAGTCAAGGCTCTCTGGCTCAACTTCAGGTTCCTCAGGAGTGAGGGATCCCCTCTGCCCCTCATCCACTTGAATTCAGAGGGAAAGGCTTCATCCAGGGCTCCGGATCGGGCACTGGAGAAACGTGGATTCTACAGAGGGCGGCTTCATTCACAGCTCACGCGTAAATAACGTCCGCACTCCGAGCCTCGTGCGGCTGCAGCACGTGAACACCCAACAGAGGGGGTCAACGGCAGCACCTCCTTACACCAAGCGCTGAAAGCCGACCTCTCCTAACAAGGCATTTCGCAGCGAGGCCGGCACGCGCTCGGCACACAGCTGGGGCGCCGGGAGCGACCACCACGCACGCATTTCCCGTCACACGGATGACTGCAGGCTCTCCTTCAACCGCTGCCGTGAGACCTCTGCCTCTCAGCCCGAGAGAGCACCCCACTACAGCAGCATTCGGGGGTCTGTCAGTACCTGCCAGGCCAAACAAAACCCAGGCAAGAGCCAGAGGCGCCCCCGGCCAGCCTCACTTACCCCATTCGTCGGGCAGTTCTTTATGTAGTGGCCAGGTTTCCCACAACGAAAGCAAGTGTAGGACGGTGGAGGAGGGCCCAAGGGTTTCTTCATGTAACTGCGAGGTTTTGTGGGGGAAGAAGAACAAAAGAGAGAGGTTTGTGTGTCTCGTTCAGACAAACTTCTACAAGCTTTTCACAGCTTCAAGGGAAGGGGTTTGATGGCGTCAACACTTACTTGACTGGATCATATTCATGGCCAGACTGTGTCATCATAGCTTTTATTTTATCTTCCTCGGAAGCATTGGCTTCAGCCAGATTGGCAGTCTGTTTAACAGGCAATCATTTGACACACACATTAGAAACACATTTAAGCCCACACAGCCAAAGACAACACCACTCATCCAATCCTGTAAAGAGCAGCACAACGCTGAGGCTGCATGAAAACAGCTGCTTATATAAAACTTATTTGTCCTGAAGATGTTCTGGGGAGTCCTTACGCCATGACATGATGTTTACGTGCTCCTTGAAAAGAGCATTCCTGGCACTCAAAACCCTCAGGCTCTGTCCGTACCTCACCTCAAGACTCGTGAAACCAATCCAATTCTCTTCCAAGTGGACTGAGGCTACGTCTAGAAAAACCACCAAAGAGCTACCCAGTACTTTCCTCTGACTTTTAAGCTCCAGACTATCTGAAGGAAGAGGTGTACGCTGCACATTTCACAGGAAAAGGGGGACGGAAGGATTCTTGTTTCCAGTTTGGGGCGTTAAAAGGACACGCGTCTTCGAGAGCCGGGGCAGCTCCCTGCTTGCCAAAATCCAGCTTCACACCCAGGAGCAGCAAAGGAATCGAGCGCTCTCTGATCCCTCAGCGGGAGGAGAGGCTCTTTTCAGCAGACAGAAACGTGCCCCCCGCGCGCCGTTGGCACGCTCCCCCCGCTAACAGCCCCGTATTTCGGGAGTTCACGGCAGGAGGCGCTACCTGCAGTTCTCCCCCCGTTGCCCGTGTCCTTTTAACACACAAACCGTAACAGAACCCTTCCGCAAAGCTCGACCCCGCATCGCTGAAGCCAGCTGCCGCGCTGTCAGCAGCACCCGCTGACGCGGTGCCATGACACGCTAGTGCAGATCCAAGCAGGGTCTAAGGGAGCGGCTGCGAATGGCTGTGGCCCGTCAAGCACCTACCACTCAGCTCAAGCACTCGCGGTTCTGTTCTCGTGTGCATTCATTCACAAAAGCAACCGACTAGTTTCAACAGTTTATTAAAGGGTTGTTTCACATACACAGGTTTGTCTCGACACAACAGTATCCAGAGCTGTGAGATCATTTCCATCAACGCGTACAGACAGCTTTTACAGAGAACTTGACTAATTTGTTTGAACCCAAACGGTTTACAGAAGACATCCGGGAGAGCAAAGCACAAACCAGCAGTAGGAATAGACCAAAACCCAAAGGTGGCATTTCACACGCCGGAAGGACCAACCCAAACCTGTTACCGCAGCGCCCGAGCGCTAAGCCCACAGGTCAAGGATTGGTCCTTGAGCTGCTCTGGGTTATCTGCCTGCCCCTGGCTCAAACAGCCACCCTTTCTGCCAAGCTCGGGCGCGCGCCCCGCCGGTTCGCGTTTAGGTAAGCCTTCGCATGGGTTTACAGCACCGGGAGCACCTTGGGGGGCTGTGCTAACGCAGCCCTGACAGACCAAATTTGGGGGGTTCTCTTTTGGCCCAATGTACTCAGTGTTATTTGTGCCGTGGGAGGAGGAAGGAATCACCAGTGGGAAGAGAGCTCTCTTTCTGGGTAACGAACCCCAGCCTTTCAGCCCAAAACGGAGGACTACCTGCTCTGCGTTTGGCTCTGCCTGCTCTAACCTCAGGGCACTGCTAAAGGGGACCGAGAGCACTAGGCCTTCTCACGAGTGCAGGCACGAGTGCTCTCCCACACAGTTACAGAGTGTTGAGCAAAACCGCAAGCAGTTCCAGAGCAAGAGACAGTGTTACAACAGTTCCGAGGGTCACAGCTCCACTGTGCCACAGGTACACGTTGGTATATTCCTATGAACAGTGAGTACACTTACACAACCCACACGGTCTGCGTTCAAACAAATTAGATCATGTCGTCCACTGCATGGCACGCTACAGCTTATGGAACGGGGCAGCAGTCAGAGGAGGGAGCTGGGACTAGGGTATTGACTGGAATTCAAACCAGAGAGCCATGCAATTGTCCGTGGTACAGAGCGCTTCTAGCTCGGCTGTTGCAAACCCCCCTGGAACGTCCACACCTCACAGCCAATTAAATTCTTCCGTAAAAACTGCGTTAGGATCCCAATGCAAAATTAACGAAAGGTATGGAAAAAAAGGCACCACAGCTTCTGAAGGGCTTCTTCTGTGGGTCTTGAGGATGAGAAATACTGCAACATTATGTGGAGGCTGATAAGGTACTCCCCTTCTATCTTCCCAAACTGGGAACTACTCTTTACAGGATAGTGTCAAATATACACGCATTTCAAAGTCAAAGTACTTTAAATTATTGAAAATTAAAGGGTTTTACTTCAAATGACAAGTTATCCGGCTATAGATCACAGTATAACTTTAAAAACAGGAAGAAAACACTTTAAAAAACAAAGTATTGGACAAGAATATATGTATATATACCTTAGTAAGCTGGGCCAGAGAAATAGATGCAGAAGAGTCATCAATCTGTTCACAAAAAATTAAACACATATTCAAGTTCTACAGTCAAAACATAGCAATCGTTAACCTCTACCGCATCTGCACTACCCCCTCTGCCTGTCCCTCAGCCAGGCATTCCAACCTCCTGCACTCGTACTTGCTCAAAACAAAGCCCAAACCTCTAGGACAGCTTAAGGGGGAGTCTGTGTGGTTAATGAGACTGCAGTACCCAAACCCGCTCGAGATCACCCCAGGGTATGTGAGAGGGACCCCTGACAATGCTCCCAGGCACAAGGAGGCTGTCAACTTGCGGCTGAAAAGGATTGAAAAGGAAATATTTAAGTCTGAGAAAGCAGCATCACTACAGGAAACTACAGTGTTGCTCGTAAACGACTCGGGTAACGTTCCACCCCTCAGAACAGCGCGAGGTTATGTTGCTATGAGCACAGCAGCTGCCTGGCAGGAGAAAGCCCAGGATCATCAGCCCCGAGACACAAACTGCCCCTCCTGGCACTGAGTTGAAAGATGCCAACCTCACCACATGCCCCCAACCCAGACACAAACCCCAGCCCAAGCCAGCCGTACAGGTAACCTATCGCTCGCTCTAGAAACAAGCAGCAGCTTCAGTCACTGCACTGGACAAACTCAAGCAGAGAGGTGTAAGCCACGGACTCCGAGCACAGCCCCACTCCTCTCTCCCAGGTGCGCACTGGCACAGCCTGCAGGAACGAAGTCCAGGGCACCGGCAGCGGGCGGTGGCGTCTGCCCACAGCTAACACCTAGCTCACAACTAGCTCCTTTTCCGCGACACAAGCAGCAGTTAAGCTCGGACCAGCAAAACTTTCAGAGAGACTCAGACGGTTGCTTATCACATACTATCAAAACCCCTAAACTGAAACATCACAGTGTACACTCAACAGGGCTCAAGAGTCACCCAACTGCTTCGAAGAGAGATGGAAACCTTCCCTTACATAGAGCTCTCATCCCTTGCTACCTGCAGGAGAGGAAGAATTGAAGACAGCAGGTTTAACAGACTCTGGGGGGAAAACCCCAAACCTAATGCAGAAGACAGTTCCTCACTGCAGCCAGTCCTCTGTCCCGTGGATGTTTAGGAAAGCACCTGCAACATTCCTGTACTACCCTAGCTCTTCAGAGAGTGCCTTTGGAGGGGAACAGCCCCATCAGGAAGAAGAAGCCTGCCTTCTACCACAGGTCTCACCCGAGAGTTCCACTTGCCTTCGCTCAGAACACCGCACCTAGCTCTGTCACCAAGGGAGGCAGCGTGTCTCCCGGCTTGGTGCTCCACATGCTGCTCTCCGACACGGGGGTAAACGGGCCCACGTCCCCGCACAGCACACACAAGCGCTGCCATTCAGAGGCTCCTCAGGAGCCAACAAGGAACCTAGTCCTGCACTGCACAGCTGGGTACAGACCATAAGAAAGCACAACACATCAACTATTAATGAGCTCTTGCTGTTCTACAGCAGCAGTCCTCACATGGGCCTGCAGGCAACAGCCTCCTTTCTTAAGGGAGGCGACTGTACTCCTTCCTGCTAAACAGCTACCACCAGCAGCAGACAGACACTTCAGCATTTAGTGGGCTTGCCCAGCAGCCAGCTCCTATGACCCTGCTTTGTCTTTTTTCCTTCAAAATTCCTACAGAATTCAGTTCCTGCCAGTTCCTCAACTCAGCTGAGCAGAAGCATCGCATGACACTTGAATACAACCCCAGTACTGCAGAAGAACTGGGAAGGCAACCTTCAAATCAAAGCCCAGCACCTCCAAAGCACAGCCACACTGTCCAGTTATTAATTCCTATGTCATGCACAAAAACTAACACAAAGCAAAGGGAAAAAGGACAGAAAACCAGAGCAGAAGGCTGATCTCGTGGCTGGAGAGCTACGCCTCAATGACAGTGGCTTCCCAGAACCCGACAGCTTGGCAAACTGCAGCCAGGAAAGATGCCAGCTGTGCCTGATGCACCAAACCGACGGGCACAGCTCGCTGTGCTGCTGCAGCCTCTGAGGACAAACGGCAAGTGGAGATCCCTGCAGTTACGCTAAAGCAAAAAGGATCCATTTCCTTGCTCGGGGGGACAGAGAGCAGCACGGGCAGAGCACACGCCAAGTACACGATCCTACAAGAGCAAGATGAGGAGGAAACACTGGAATTAGCAGCTCCTGTGCATCCTTAAAATCAGTAACGATTGTGCTGCTTTCCTGTTCAACACTAACCAGCAAGAGTGCCACCGAGTTACTGCTACCCCGCTGCCTACAAACAACCCCAAACAACCCCCTGCACTCAACCCAGACCTGAGCTGGCTTTATGGCTACAGCTAGGTGTGCCTCCCACAGCAGGAGCACCAGAGGATGCAGTGCTTTTGCAGCGACAGATGGAAGGAGAGGAGTAGGGCTTCCACCCACAACCCAAACCACACACATCAGAGCACACGAGAAGGGAGTGGGTTTGGTTTACCTTTCATTTACTTTTAGTTCTAACTACCACTACATCTTCCCTCCCACTCGAGGATTTTCCTCCTTCTTTTTTTCCTTCTTCTTTTTGGAGACATCTACGTTAGCTGATAGTAAGATGCTACTAGAAATGTAGTACAGACATGCCAGGGAACACACAAGGCTAAAAGAACGTTAACTTTATTTATGAACATGTGATTTGTGTTTATACACATGCTAGTAAACAAAAAGAAAAAGAACTGTTTTCAAGAAATAAAAACCCATCTGAAATCGATCCAATACTGTAAATGCAGTTCACACAGATGCATTACATTAACTACTAGGGTCACTGGGCCGGTTAAACTAAGTCCAGCTCACAATGAGAGGCATTCAGGTCCAAAAAGGGATTCAAATCAATCAGCAATAGAATTAGGGATGCAGGTTTAGGCTTAGTGGATTTAGACCTACACAAAAGCTTTCCATTTGAAGCTGTGTACTGTTTCACCAGAGCCAGAGGCTGCATTTGTCACAGAACACAGACCCCCGCAGGGGCCACGAATTTCTAGATTAAGTCGCCCTAACAGCTTATCGAGTGATCAGATCCAATGATCCAGGGTTAGTGTAATGCCTCACACCATTCTAGTGAAGAAAAAGCAGTTATACTCAAAATAAAGATGAAAAAGAAAAAACACCACATAGTACTTTTCATACTCTACGGACTACTTTGAAACGCATCGTTACACAGCATTGAACCCAAGAGGCAGTATCAAGATCTAGACCATCGCCAGTCAAGCATCCCCGCGTGTTACTTATTTATATTTCAGCAACAGAACAATCAAGTGTTTTCAAACCTGGAGGAAAATGCTGCCCTGCTTCCCAATGCAAATTCAGCGTGGCGGTACACTAAAGCAAGCCTTCACCTCTGGGGAATTAACGCAGCATTCGACCCTGAGGTCATCCACGTCCAAAAAACCTGCGACGGGGTGGGGAAAACCCCCACAAGTGCCAAAATTTGCACTGGGTGCTTCCATTTGCAGGCCAGCTACGGGACTAAACTGCATCAGATAAAGCAGGGTGATCAAATGGACCTTTGGAACACCGCGATGCGAGGCACCGATATTCACCGCGATCCGTTAAAGACATTCAGGCACTCCCAGGGGCCCCAACAACAGCACTTCAATTCGGTACAGTTTTAGGAACAAATACTCAAGCAGTTAAGGACACGAAAAGGAATCGTCTGGCTGCACAGAGCTGTCCTCAAAACGTAGGGGCTACGCTGGGTTCCGTAAGTGTTTGAACCCCCAAATACCAGAAGGAACAGTTCCAAGTTTAACACCAGTGGTTTCTCAGGGGTTTTTGAGAACAGTTTCAAAAACCATTCGGCAAAAAGGGAAAAAAAAAAGGTTACTGGAGAGCCAGAGCTAGGTGATACAATGTGGAAATGGCAAAAAATACACTCCAAACAGTTTTTATTGCAAGAAACAAAAAGCACACAACAACCTAGGTACAAACATACATAGTACTAGCTAGAGACAGACAGATGTAGAACATGGCACCATGTTCAGTTGTGCAAAACCCCGAGCCTACAGGATCTAAACCCGATCATACATTGTCTGTACAACACCGAGTCATACAGGAAATCGTCTGGCAGTTTCAATATGAAATACAATGCAGTACTAGGCACAAATACCAGTATTCACATCAGAACGGTGCAAGTGATGGCATTACTCAGGTTTTTTTACTAGGCTGAATCAAATACATGGCATTTACAACATACACTATGAGGTACTGGAAAATATATTAGGTTAATGCTTGGAAAAATCAATAAGAAAGGCTACACGGTTTAGAAATACGGGCAGTGTGTAGGAAAAAGTGTGAGATTGTGGTTTTACATACTGCTTTTGATGTTCCACTCACTGGCTCGCTTCGACTTCTAGAAGAAGAAATAAAGGTGATCAGAGTTTAAAATACAGCACTTGGACCCAACACACAGCAGTGAACACACACCACGAAACCCAGAGGTCAAGGCATTCTGTTCCAATAGGCTAAGGAGTGTGGACATCTGCTCCTACACAGGCACGGTTCTCTCCGAGTACCCTTGGTGCAAACAGAACCCCCTACCACCCCGTTCCTTGTCTCAAATGAAGGCTTACAGGTCTAGAATACTCAGCGCAAGAGGAGGTCCTCAGAGAGTCTGCCTCTGCTGCTCAAGCATCCCAAGGATGGAATCTGTGCAACAGTTTTACGCTTCTAAAAAAATCAACCATCAAACAAAGAAGAGGAACTCGCGGCCCCCCTGCATGCCCCTTGTACTACAAACAGGGACCGCATGCTGTACTTCAGTGCTAGTTCAAATGAGTAACTTGAGGCACCTGACAGAGGAGTAACACGGGAGTGCCACCAGCATGGCCTCTGGAGCAAGTGTGGTTGTGAGGAAGCCCCAGCACCGCATCCACCTGTCTCCTACACATTTAGCCACAGAGGTGCCAAAACACTCCACGTACTACTCTACAGTGATTATAAACAGCAGCAGAAATGTCACCTGAAAGTGGTTTCTAGGGCTTTGAACGATTTAGCAGTCCTGTGACAAAAAAAGAGTCTTAATTGCCAGAATTTGCTGCGAGATAACCTTGACAAAAAAAGCCACAATGTTTTCAGAGATCCTTGTTCCACGTGAATCCTTGCTGCAATCCCACGTACTCATGGATCTGTGTCTGCATGCTCCTCCCGGTGACTCAGGCATGCAACCGCTGAGGTAGGCGACAAACAATTCATACATCACCCCGAGCATCCCATGAGCAGAGGCAGCTCAAAGGCTGCTGTGGAATTTTATGTGCAAACAGAAAGGCTCCTCACGCTTCCTGCCATGGCCAGAGGGCCACTGGGCTCACAATTACAGCCACGTAGCTCCTGAGCACGAGGAAGTACAGGGAAACACTTTAGATTACCACACAATGGTTTCTTCCTCCACATAGTGAGGAAGCACAGGCTACAAAGCCAGTAGCTCACGTTTGAAGGCCTCTCCACATCCACCATACCCAAAGGCTAACTGCTCTAACGCGTCTCTGCAGCATTCTCAGCTGAAGGAACACAAAACTCACGGGCCTGATTCATGCTGAATGCTAGAATGGTAGTGCCACTCTCAACTGGTCCACACACAGCTGGGTGTCTGACCTTTGGTGCCAGCAGCTTCTCTCATTTCAGGGCACCATTACCATACCAAGAGAGGGTGTCATGCAACCACAGAGGCCGCAAGCATCCCTGTTTAACGAGCCCCACGCAAGGCCATATTTACATGCACAGGGCTGCAGCGGTGCCCACAATTACTAGGTGGTGCCTGAAAGGACAACAGCAACCACTGCTGCAACATGGCCAAAGTTTACAGGAGAGGCCACAGCAAGTCAGGTTATTTTGCTTTCGAGTGCTTCACGGGCACCACGATGCTGCTGTACTGCTTGTTCATGCGAGCTCATTACTCTGTCTACTGAGAACATGAGAGAACCATGGCAAAACCACAAGCTAATAAAAATCTACTGATTGAGAGAGCGAGGCAACTCTTTCAAGAAGCCTGGAGAACTCACTATTCCAACAGCAGTAATCCCATAGTCAGGACTGTGTGTGAATACCTGACTCTAATCAATACATCTGATCCTCTGTCCACCTTAAGAAAGCAGAATCGGAACTGGAGCAGCTGTCAGCACAGGGTAAAACCAGGCTGAGGTAACTAGGAACATCTGGTCTCATGCTGAACCGCTCCCGACTGTCCAGTTTGAGAAGGATCTACTATTCCTTCGCTGTACCCACAGCACACTCAGGATACTGTTCAGGACACTTCCTTTAGGAAACCAACAGGAATCACTTTGCATTAAATTTATCAGTGTGGTTTGCCAGCAGGCAACCCCTGGTCTTCGTAGCTGGCAAGTCCAGACACCAAGTTTGGGGCCCAAGAACCTGTGCCATGTCCCACCCCTGCCATGTCCCACCCCCACCATGCAATAAACAGCTAAGTAGTGAGAAGCAGCTTCCTGGGATGGGAATAAATTCCAAGTTTACATTGCAACACATTCTGTCTCCTTTAAAACAGACACAAGCAACAGAGCATCTCCCCATGAAGAGCAATGGGATCTACAACTTGAGTCTCAGGAAAAGCAATCTTAGGAACAAACCCCACCCCAGAATCATGTCACAAGTAACCTGTGTGGGGAGTTGGAACCCTGTGTCCCAGCAGCTGTGGGCATGAATCATCACTCTTTCGGGACAGACACATTAAAACCTACCCTGTTATAACAAAACCTAAGAGCAGCTGTAAGAGGAAAGACAATCTGCATGGCCCTGCAAACCCCCATCAGCAGAAGAGCCCAGGGAAGGAACACGATGCTTTAGGGGCACTTACATAACATATGTTTTGCTGGTCGCTTTCACACCTCCGATCGGGATTCTTCTCACAATTACTGAGGAGTTCTTCGGGATCAGAGCACTCTCGTCTGTGTATTCTGAAAACATCATGGACACAGAAAACACAGGAGTCAGTCCTTAAGGATCTGCATCAGTGTCACTACAGAGCACTTCAAAGGATCCCTGTGCTGAGGCACAAGCAAAGCTGTACCAATGCACCTACAGTACATGCCAACTCCAGACCTCACAGCCAAACACAGGCAGCAGAGTGGGCTCAAAGGTCACTCAAGGAGAAGCTGCTACCACAGGAGGGTCTTTCCTGACACAGCTGTAAGTTGCCTTTGCTCCCGTTAGGTTACAAAATCAGAGCTTTGGAGAAAAGACCCCAAACAAAGCGCACAGTGAAGTTTTACCCACACGGAGTGGATTTGTAAGTCTGGCTCATCCTGCAACCAGGCACCGAGCAACAGTCTGACAACTCTGCACCATCACTCCTTACTAACAACTTCCCTCGACGCTGGCAGGACACAGCAGAGCTCCTGTCATCCTCAGCAACTGCTGCACCACTCAGTGCTTCAGAGGGCAAGGGAAACCTGCAGTGCCACGCAGAGATCTCTCCATGCCTGACTCTGATATCATACTCGCACAGGCTGTAGAGGACTTGGTAATTCAGAGTACTGTCAGCAGCCATTCCCCGTAACCTGCCTACTGATTTAAATATTCAAGGTATTTACCCTCTGCAAACTGAATCAGAACAAGGATCTGACAGCCAAAGGCACTGCTTAGCAGGTCAAGCTGGCAGGTGGGTTTGCCCAGCCATCAACCAGCGTTTCACAATTCATACCCCATTTTCCAGTACATTATTCCTACAAGTAGGAACCTCCCTTAGACCAAAACACACCTGCCAGAGGACATCAATTCAACAGAGAACTGGAACTGACACTTCTCTTCCCAAATGATGGAATGCTGCTTTGGGACATTGAGAAATCAGCTAGTTGAAACTAATTCCCCAGGGAACCACACAGCCAACATCCTCCAACTGTAGGAGAAAGAGCTGATAAAACAGAAGTCTGGAGCTCAAGCCAAACCCTCAAGCTCTTCTCAAGAGGCAAATCTAACCCTTACTCTGCCACCTGTCAGGGAAGGCTTGCACTGGGACTCTGTGATAGAGGAACTCAAGCAGGACCAAGCCCAGACAAACAACTGGGAATCACCCAGCTGCACCTCCAGAAGCCCAAAGGAGCTGTTTCCTCCCGCTCAACTGAGTCATACAGAGCATTTGTTCTGGTCCAGATCACAAAGCACTGGGCTGAGATTAAAGAGATGGAGGATAAGCCACAGTGACTCCACTTGTGTGTATATCTATTGATCTGTGCTCGTGTTCAGTCCTCTTGAGCAGTGAAGAAAGCTCCAGCAACTAATAACTGACTGATATAAAAAGTTCTCCTTAGAAGTCAGTCAATCAGAACACACACCGGACAAGTGAAGAGGGACACCAGCCTGGTGAAGAAGAGGCCTGCTTCCTGTAGGGCACTCAGCACAGCACACCCCCTTGGTCAGTGTCAGAGCATTTACAGGAAGCAGAGCACACTGCTGAGTTAGCTCTGTCAAGGGACCTGAGCCACCTGGCTTTAATTCATTTGTCCTCCAATTCATTGCACTCACTCTGCCAAAAGGTAGTAAAGCTGAAGTCAAGCACAGACTAAACGACACCTTTGTGTCTGTGACAGAGGAAAGAGAAAGCACTAAAACCCGGTATCTATTCTACAAGAAAACAGTATGCTTGGGAGAGCTGGGGGAAGAGGTACTTCCAGGAGGGAACGGAGGCAGACAAGTGAAACCACAGCTACTGGTCACCACCACTCACGGGCTTACAAATCTCCAACCAGCTGCATTAGTGCCCACAGCCTCCCTCCTCCAGCTGTGCTCTGTGGTTTGCGCTGCTTTGTGTTTAGTGCACGATTCTGAAAGCCCACTTTTAAATTCTTTGGAAAAACAGCTGGTTCTAACAACTCGTGTCACACGTACAAACAGCTCTGGGTAAGGATCTTGATTCTCTGCCCTGCTTTAATCCACCATTTTGAGTCCAGCAGCCCTGCAAAAGCAGCTCTGGGCACCACTGGAGCAGCGTTTCCACCCAGATAAAAGTACGGCAGCTCATCAGAACAGGCGTCACCAGAAGGCAGAGCTGCTACGTGAGCTGAAGAAGAAAAGCCCTTCCTGGGCTCAGATCCCTTGCTGCCCAGCTATTGTGCTGCTGAGGGAAGGATTTACAGAGGAAGTGAGGAAAACACCAACAGGCCAGCCTGTCTCTACCAGAACACAGGGCAACTCCCCAAAACACATCTCCCTTTCACTCAAAAGTAAGTCCTCGTTGTATCTTTAACCTCTCATCAACCCCTCTTGCACCCTCAGTGCCTGCAGTGCCGTTTCTGGATTTTCAGCTGCCATCACAACAGATCAATGGTCTCCTCTGCTACTGATCTGCCATCATGCCCTGTGCTCTCTAGTTCAGTGGGCCAACCAGCTCACAGAACGTTCATCTGCTCTGTTATCACTCAGCCCTGTGTCCCTCGGGAGCACCTGTCCTGCCTTCAAAGGAGGCGCCAGTAAAATCCAATGTGCTTTCAATCACTAATCATAGAATCGGAAAGGATAGGAAGGGACCTTGGAAGATCATCTAGTCCAATCCCCCTGCCACAGCAGGGCCACCTAAACCAAGTAATCTCATTACAGAGACTGCCTGATGCCTTCATGTTTAACTGGCACTGCTGCTTGCTTCAGGGTGTGACGGAGGAAGGGAGAGCAGTGCCGGTGACACCGTGGTGACGAACCAAACAGAGCCTGTCCCCATCTCCTGGCTAAGGGACATTAAGGTTGCTGACAGCCACACCGAGAGGTCCCAAACCTGCTGGTGTCCCAGTATGAGTGACTGCCTCCCAGGCAGGCAGCCACGAGCTCTACTGGAACATCAGAGGTTTGGATGGGTGCGTGACTCACCGTCATCTCTCCTCCAGGAGACAGGGAACTCCACACCCTTTCTGAAAGCTCCCCATGATAACGCTGCACGACAGCCCGGGAATTACTTTGCACTGAGGTGTCACCACAGCAATCCCCACAGCAGCACCGCGCAGTGAAGGGCAAGGTTTAAGCACAGTGAAGTGTCTCGTCTGAAGCACTCTGTTTGCAGAGTCGAAGGCACTCCAGCAGACAGGCGTCAGCTGCGCGGCCCAGCGATGGCGGTGAGAGCGCCAGTCTGTTGTGAAGGCACCACACGGTGACATTACTAAAGCTGTCACGTGTGTCATTCAACACTCAACTCAAATTCTGAGTCCAGTGGTCTTACAAGAGCACTATTCTTCCTTAGGACTGCTCCTCAAAGACTACTGCAGTCACACTATGGTTTACTTCTCGTATTTGGCCTACACGCAGCAGAGCACACTCCTGAGGACATCTCGATGAGCCAACGAGTCCATACCATATTAAAAGAGGACACTGACGCAGCCACCGTCACTCCTGAGCAGGGGCTCTCTGAAGGGATTCCTGCCTGTACAGAACATGCTTCCAGAACAAGCCTGCAAGGAGATGGGCACCGTACAACTCCCTTTTTAAAAGGGGTCCCAAGCACCCACTGTGCCTTCCCAGATCTCTGCAGAGACCTCACGCTATCATTTCCAACACTGAAGGATTCCCTTTCCCTTTGGCTTCTGTTACTACACTTCCACGTGCAAAGGGAACAGTTAAAAACCCGCAGCAGGAGGCCACCTCCAGCCCAGGTTCACTCTGACACTGACGCAGGACTGCCACGCAGTCCTAAACCCCAACACATTGTGTCCACCTGTCAGAATTCCAACCCTGGCACTTGGGTGGAACAGACTGGCCTTGCTCTGCTTCTTCCCTTACAGAGGGAGAGTTTAAGCATCTACATCTGATTAACCAGGCTGAAACTCATGGCTGTGCACAGACCCCACACTGACACGGAGATGTTCTTCCTCGCTTTGCTCTCAAGGCCACGGAGGGGATCTTGGTGGTTTCACACGGAAAACACCCTGACAAACCCCTCAGCAAGCACTGCACCGCTAATCCACACTTTACAATCTTATACTCATTTTACAAAGGTCAAAGTGCAACACAGCCCATGTGGAAGGGGGTTCTCGTCCCTGCTGAACAAAGGCCATGCTCCCCACAGTACCAGAGACACTTCTCTGTTAGACAACGCCCTGCTTAACAGAAGCTGGGGAAGCAGATGCTTTTCTTCCCTGGATTCTGATTTTGTATGAAAACAAAGCAGCACCCAGAGGGAAGCTGGTGTGATTCCTATTAGAGGAGCACTTGATGGGGTGATGCATTTACCAGTATGAACTTTTAATTGGGAAAGGCTGTGATAGCCAGAGAGGAGCAGAAAGCAGACTCCACGTGTTTGGCCTCTTCAAAATATGTATTTTGCTCTCTGCAGCAGCACTGGGCTCCACCACAGTTTATTATCAGCTGAGGTTGTGGTTTTAGGGCTCTGCTTTACACGCTGCTACAACCCAAGTGGCACCAGACAGCCAGTATCAGGTCCCACTCAGCACCTCACACCTACACAGTTGCCAATTCATTTGCCCCCGGAAACAAAAACATCGGAGACCCTTCTGCAGCAAAGCCCAGACAACAAAACCTTCCCACAGGCTTTGGACAATTCACTCAATACTACAGGAACAATTCAAGGCTTCGAAATGCCTCTCTACCCACACATTCTGCAGTGCAGTGCATCCCTCTGCCCCTACAGCTGGGCTCTGAAGCCTCTTTACTGACACGCTCTCAACAACAGTTTAAACATCTGCAGATAAGCGTCGAGCTTCGGGTCCAACCACCTGACAGGCTGGAGCTGAATCCCCAGCAGCACATACCCTTCTGTTTAAGTCTGAATATGTCAAAGGGGAAAAGACAAGACCCCACGTGCACATTTCAAAGAGGAGACTGCTGTCAGATTGTCAGAGCCACAGGAAAAAGCCCAGAAAGAGTAACGTTCTGCTTAAGGAATGAAACCGCTTGGACTGCTGAAAGCCTTATCCCCAGGTCTTCCATCACACTGCAGCTTACCCAGGTGGCAGATCACCAACAGGAACTATCGCACTAAGCAGCAGATAATGGTTATCTCTGTGAATCAAGCGCCCTTTATTAGATTTGAAAAAATTTATTACTTCTCTCAGAGTATTTCTTAGGTACATTCACCTCAAACGCTCTGCCATAAAGCTTCAGTGCGGCCCTGAGACAGTTAACAGGCAGAACCAGGAAGCAAACATGAAAAGGGTCAGAAAGGACTGATCGAATGCTCAAACTGTGCTCACCTGCACCAAAACGTCTTTGGCGCAGAGGTTATGCTAACAAGAAGGATAAATGAAGCTAACAGCACAGTGTAGGTACAGGGTATTCGTGCAAAACGGCGTTAAAAGGTCTGCATGGACTAATCACACTCGAATTACATTGCCAGCGAGTAATTTCTACAAGGGGCACAAATGCAGTGTTGCAACAGAGCAGGGTAAAGGACGTTGAAGGCAAATCCAGTCACCCAAAGCGTCTTCAAACTAGTCCTCTGTTCCAGTTCCATCATGCATTACAACACACTCTCCCCACGTTTCCTTATCCTTTTATGTAAATTACAACAACCCCAAACTGGTAAGCACTGAATTTAGCACATCAGCCCCATACTCTTCTGCTGCTCTCCCCCAGGTCTAACACACTGACACCAATGTAGTCGTCTCAAAAACACCCCAAACCAATCACATAATCCCTGCCTGGTGGGGCTAGAAGGGACCTCTGAGAATAAAACCCCTCTGCCAGAGCAGGATCCCACAGGAACACCTCCTGGGGTGTCGTGAGGATTTGGGATGTCTCAAGGGCAGGAAACCTCACAAACTCTCTGGGCAGCCTAGGCCAGAGCTCTGGGACCCTCACCATGAAAATGTTTTTCCTCATGTTTGCAAAGAAACTCCTGTGTTCCAGGTTACTGCACTGCTCTTTGTCCTGTCAACAAACACCACTGTGAAGAGCGCGGTCCCATCCTCCTGACGCTCACCCTCTAGATACCGACAGTATTAATCAGATTTCCCCCACTCCCTGCCCAAGTCTCCTGTCTAGGCTGAACATGCCCAGCTCTCTCAGCCTCTCCAAGTCCCTGGATCATCTTAGTGGCTCCACGCTGGACCGCCTCCAGGAGCTCCCTTCTGAACTGGGGAGCCCAGAACAGGACGCAATATTCCAGACGCAGCCTCACCCTCACCAGAGCAAAGCAGAACAACTACAAAAGAGCTGCGGCAGGCGCCAGCAGCCAGCACAGGTCACCAATCCGAGCGCAGCCCACAACACACTACCGACAGCGGCCGAAACGTTAACGTCTCCCACCCCCCCTCAACGGCCGCTGCCGCCGGCCGGGCCCGGGGCTGACTGACGCGACACGGGGCACAGCCACAACAAGCAGGCCGCGGTGAGAGGGAAGGAACACCCTGTGCCGCCGCCTCACCTTCTTTGGTCTGCGCGTTGGTGATCTGCAGGTCGCAGTCGGCCGCCTTCAGCTTCTCGCGGCCCATGATCTGGCGCTTCAGGTCGCAGAGGGAGATGTGCAGCCCGTCGAAGGTGACCGTGTCATAGTTGAGCTTAGAGGAGAACTTGTAGTGCACGCACGACATGGCGGGGCCAGGCGGGGCCCGCTCCGGGCTGCCCGAGTCGCGGCCTCCGCCTCGCTCAGTGGCCGCCGGGGAGGGGACCGGGACAAGAGGCGCGGCTGGAGCCGGGTCGGGCCAGCGGCGCTCAGAGCCCGCGGCGCTCCGCCATGGCCAG
>VZRI01006738.1:91366-117629 GCA_013397515.1 Upupa epops
GGACCCCGCGTCGGGAACCATCGGGTGCCCCAGCCGCTCCGCTCAGGGGGTGCCGGCCGCCTGCTGCCTTTTCCCCCCCTTCTCCTTCCCCCCTCCTCCCCTCTTTTCTCTCCTCAAATCCTCCTTTGAAAACAAAACTTCCTGTAGTTGGAAACGGACAATCAGGTCGCTCCGGCAGCTGCAGCCCGAGAGCTCGGGCTCTTGGCAGGAGGATGAGAAGCGCAGAGCTGGTTCTTTGCGGCAGATGATGCATTCATCCAGCTCATTTGAAACAAAATATGATTTGCAATTTCACTTCCCATAATGAGCTCCCGCTATTATTCGGCTCCCGTAATGACTGGTTTCACTGGAACAGATTGTTGGTGCACATGGTTTACAAAACATTCCCGACGCGAGCCCCGTTTCTGCTGATTTTAAATAGCAACAGCTGCTCAGGCTGATAATTATTGTATTTCATCAAAATAAACTCACCGAGCTGCTGCTCACGGCTCCTCCTCGCAGTCCTCCTGCCGACCCACAGGTTGCTAAAGCAGCTCCCACTTCGCTTCTGCGGAGGCAGAGCGGCACCTCGGATGGGAACTTGGTACCCGAAGGGAGGGAGGGAGCAGGAGTCCTGCTGCACTGCCCAGTCTCCACGTCCTTCAGGGCTCCCCATGTGCTCCAGTGCTCCCCCCGTCCCTCCAGTGCTCCCTCTGTCCCTCCAGTGCTTCCCCACCACTCTAGTGCTCCCCCTGTCCCTCCAGTGCTCCCCCTGTCCCTCCAGTGCTCTCCACCTCCTCCACAGTTCCCCATGCCCTCCAGTGCTCCCCACATCCTCCAGTGCTCCCCACGCCCTCCAGGGCTCCCCACGCCCTCCAGGGCTCCCCACGCCCTCCAGGGCTCCCCACGCCCTCCAGGGCTCAGCTGTCCTGCTCACCCCAGCCAGCCCCGTCTGTGCCCGCAGCATCACCCGCAGCCTGCAGACACCAGAGCTGCTGTCCTTGCCAGGGCTCTGTAGCACCAGTGACGTCGCCTGCCCTCTCCCATTACTTGGCACCACGTCCCAGCCCACCGCTAACCCTGCGCTCCATGTGTTCCCACTGCCACCCCTCCCATCGCAGTGGGCACTGCCAAGCTGCTGCCAACCAGCTCCTGGGG
Source organism: Upupa epops (assembly GCA_013397515.1). Lineage (NCBI taxonomy): Eukaryota > Metazoa > Chordata > Aves > Bucerotiformes > Upupidae > Upupa > Upupa epops. The sequence goes on from VZRI01006738.1 coordinate 92,504, forward strand.
CATGGGGACCACTAGTGTCAGCCTGGGGGGAACCCTCCAGCTCTCCCAGCTCCATCTGGGGACACTGCGCCCTGTTTCACACCATGCAGCTGGGGACGTGCCCCCCATGGCCGGAGGGTCTCGGATGGGGGGGCACAGGCTGGGCTCTGGCTCCTGCTGGCAGTGCTGGCATCACCCGGCTGCGATGGCGCAGGAGCCAGCAGAGCCCTGGCAGTGGTGGGAATGCTAATGAGGCTGGAAGGAGCCGGAGTAACTACGGAAACCAGAGAGGATGGCAAGTTGCTGAGTGAGTGAGCAACTCAGGGCTGAGCAGAGTTTCGGGGTGGGGGGCAGCTGCTGGCGCTGGGCAGGAGGGTGCTGTGAGCCAGGACCCGGAGCCCTGCACTCGCTTCAGTCACCGGTGAATTTGAGCCTCTCTTCACTTCGACAGAGACTTTGCAACCCAGATCTGCAAATAACACAGACCCCTCCCTTCCTGGCCCCTGAGGCTCCCTCCGAGGGTGCTTCACCCTGATCCCCTGGCCAGCCCGCTGCCAGGGGGCAGCTGAGCCGACGGAGACCATCCGAGAGCTGCAGTGACCCCAGCCAGGCTGTGCAGTCCCAGGGCTGTGTTACCAGCCCCATCCTGCACCGGGCAGGGGCAGAGCAGGACTGGAGTCCTTCATAACCCTGGCAGCTTCCTTCAGACAGGAGGAGGGCACCTTCAAGGGAAAGAGAAGGCTCCACTTCAAACCCCCTTCCTGCTGGCACGGTGGCACCTCGGGGCGATGGCACAAGTAGACCCTCCTGTGCCTCTGCCACCTCCTGTGCTCTGAGGACAGAGCAGCTCCCGTGCTCTCTCACTGCCCTGCAGCATCACCCACACAGGACTCGGGCAGGACCCCCTGCAGGCAGCACCCAACACGGCCTGGACTGCTTCTCCTCACGCCCCGGGGGGCTTCAGCAGCCCCAGCAGCATGCAGTAGCCACAGGGGCTAGTGCTTCAGCTTGGGGCTGTTCCCTGAAAGATTTGACGTCCTGGAACAACGTCTGCAGGAGGGTGCAGTGCCAGGCACAGCAGGGGCACCACCACAAGCCCCTGGCCCTGTCACAACCCCCCTGCCACCCCAGCACTGGAGGCTGCCAGGGAGCTGCACCAGGGTCCCCTGGCTCCGGGGCAGCTCCAGAGAGGCAGCCACGGGCACTGAGCACCCATCACCCCCCTCCTCACCTCGCGCAGCTCACAGTGACCTCTCTAAGAGCAGCCCAGGCGGGTCCAGGGGGGTCTTCTGCAGGGGGAGGTCAGTGGCGGAGGGAGCAGAGACTTTGCTGGGAGAGGGGCTGGAAGCCTGGGCTCCTGAGCAGCTTCTGGGGAGCTTTAAAGCGCTGGGGGTGGTGGTGGCCGTCAGCTGGAGATCGATGGGCGTGCGGCTGCTCGCGGCCGAGGGTAATGATGCCGGAGAAGCTATTTCAGCCCCAGATGAAAGGCTGCCCTTTGCAGCCTCTCCCCGCTCGGAGCCGGCTGACGGATAGCAGCGGCTCCACAGAAGCCATCACTGTCCATCCAGTAAATAATAAACACGTGGGACAAATTGCTTGGACTTACCTGGGCTTTCCTGGGCCACTGCCAGGCTAAAACAACCCCCCAGATCAGAGCCAGCAGGGGCAAAGGCCAACGGCAGGCAAGGAGCAGGCAGGGCCAGGAAGGAGGTGGCTGCTTGAGGATCGCAGACCCAGGGAGCTGCTCCTGCAGCAGGGCCTGGGGAAGGCTGTGCAGCCACCCTGGTGTGGATTTGGGCTTGGGAGGGGAAAGGGGGAAAGGTATCTGCTGCAGTGGTGGCCCAGGGGGCTCCTCTCTCTGAGAGCTGTCAGTCCTCGCTGTTGGGTCTCCTACAGCACCAACACAGCCGACAAAAGCCTCCCCCGAGGGCAAAGAGGGGCACAAGCCCATGGTGACCAGTAGAGGAAAGCCCCAGCAGCGACTGGAGAGCCATCTCCAGTGCCCCTTGCTATGGCCACATCCCTCTGCACCCCTGAGCACTGCACCCATAGGCACAGGGGTCAGTGCCCGGGTTTCCCCTTGGCCCTGGGATGACACAGCTGGCACTGGGAGCTGAGCTACCTCCTGTTTATCAAGGGCTGGTGGAGAGCAAACAAGGTGATGGGGGGCAGCTGCTGATTCAATCGGCTGGGTTCAAACAGATCTGCTCCATCTTCTCCCCCCTCGGAGGATGGGAAAGGTCAGGAGCAGGCGGGCTGGGCACCTCCAGGCACCGAAATTAAACTTGTTAAGAGATCCACATCGATTTGCACTTCCCCCAAAACACTGAAGCCTCTGGATGCAGCCGGGGAATCGATTTTCTCTTCCAGGGGAAAGACAGGGGCACGAAGAGGAGAGAGACAGCACACGGGGCGCCACCACCCTCCCTCACCCGCGCCTGCAGAGCCCCTGGCACCGCGACAGCAGCCCCCAGCATCCTTGGCCCTCCCCTCTCCCTAGACTGTTGTTTGATGCTCTGTCTGCCTCAGCCCCTGGGTCACTCGTTCCCCCCTGTGTGGGACCCTCACCTGCAGCTGCCCTGGGAGGGCTGTGGAGAGGGGGGTGCTGGGCTGTTCTCCATGGGATGGTGCACAGCTCCACCGGGAGCTGCAGGTGGGGCTTGAGGGAGCGGTTCTGTGCCAGGAGGGTGGTCAGACCCTGGAGCAGGCTGGCTGCTCTGGCGGGTGCCCGACCCCCACCCACAGCAGTTCTTCCTCCGCTGGCCTTACCCTGAGCTCAGTGAAGGTGCTTCAGTGTTAACGACCCCCCCCTCAGACCTCATCCTAGGGCAGGAGCGATCAGAGAGGGAGACCCTGACAGCCAGGTCTGGGGTTTGAGGATCCCAGATGCAGTTTGGTTGTGACGGTGCCCACACAGCTCACCCCAACCGCAAGGCACCCTCTGCACCCCACACCCTACTGCCTGGACCACAGCAACACACAGAAAGCAAAACAGTGAGGGGGGAGCACCCCCAGGCCCCCTGCAGCCAGGGGACCCCTAACCCTGGGCACCCCACACTGCCGCAGGAGAGGTGGAGGCTGCCGCGACCCCCACAGGACCCCGCAGGGGGTTCCCGGATGCCCACGACCTGCTCAGCCAAGGGACTTCTTGCCAAACCGGACGGCTTTATTGTGGTTCGGGGGGATCTCCCAGTCGCTGGAGGGTCAGACAGCACCCGCACGCAGCCCGCGGCCGGTACCGGCCATCGCCCCACCGGCACCAGCAGCTCCAGTGTCGCCTCCTCGGGCTGCGCCCGGACGGTGGCCGGGGGCTGCGGAGATGAATTTGGGGGAATGACTTCAATTCCCGGCCGCCTCCGAGGTTCATTAGACGCCGGCTGATCGCTACCGGTCACTGCGGGAGGGACCCGGCTCCAGAGCCCTCCCCCGGCCCGCGGGCCCCGGAGGCAGGAGGGGGGTCGGGAGAGAAGAGAGGAGGAAGAAAGAAGCCCTTTCAAGAGCACAGAAAATTGCAAAAGGATGTTTCTTCCGACCCGACAGGACGGAGTCGAATTCCAAGCTGTTTAATGCATGCACGGAACGCCACAGGGAAACCGGCCCCGGCCCCCGCCCGGGGGCTCCGGGCGCCCCCAGCCCCGGGAGGCTGCGCTGGAAGGTGACTGCCGGGTTCTCACAGACGGGGCTACGCCAGCATGGCCACGGGACACAGAGCAGGGGAGGCCGCGGGAGCGAGCAACACGAACCATGGAGACCGCGGGGGGCCACTCTCCGGGGGCTGTCGGCAGCCCCGCTCAGTCCGCTCGGGGCCACCGCGGCCAGGGCCACGGCGCGACCCCCGTCCCGACCCGTCCTGTCCCCTCCCCGGGGGAGGTCCCGGGCTCCCACCGGGGGGGTCCGGCTGGTGGCGCTTCGGGAGCGGAAAACCAGCCCCGCAGGTAGCGGGGGGGTGGGAGCGGGGAGCCGCCGGGGTCTGTCCTTAAAAAGGGGGGGTCTCACGGGTCACAGCGCCACGAGGATGATGCCATGCAGCCCGGCGGGGCGGGACGGGGCCGCCCCGTCCCCCTCACACCGGCGTCGTTCGTCTGTTGGCCGGGTTGTTGTGCAAGGACTCCTTGAACTCTTTGGGGATGGAGTTGTGGACCTGTAAGAACCCGTGGTCCCGCTCCGAGTTGAGCAGCGTCCCCATAGTGACCTTGGAGGGATCCCTGGAGAGGGTGAACATGGAGATGTCGGTGGAGGGGATGGTGCCGAAGCCCTTGCTGACCGGCGACAGGTCCCGGGACCGGGGCTCGGTGGAGCGGGAGCTGGACCGCCGGCGGAAGCGGTACCTGTAGGGGGGGAGGCGGGTGAAGGCCGTTCTCTTGAGCAGCTCCGAGTGGGAGCGGGCGCGGATCTGGCGGTGCTTCTCGATGTACATGTGCACCGCGATCACCCCCACCATCTCGGCGATGATGAAGGACAGGGCTCCGAAGTAGAAGGACCAGCCGTAGGAGTAGCTCTTCTTGGAGTCGCTCTGCCCCGGGTCCCCCGCGTTGGCCGAGATGTAGACGATGATCCCGATGATGTTGCTGAGACCTTCGGGAGAGGACGGCAGGGAGCGGCGCTCGCGTCAGCGGGATGCGGGGACGGCAGCACCCCCATCCCCTCCTGACACAGGACGGGCGCAGACCCAGCCCTTCTCCTGCCACCATGACCCACAGGGTGCCAGCAGACGGGGAAGGTGCTGCGGGCCATCCCCACAGCCCTGGTTCTGGGGGGAGCCAGCCCCCGTGCCAGCACGGCAAGGCTAAACCTGCTGACAGAACCCCCCAACCCGAGACACTGCCATCCTCACCCCTCAGGACCCCTCCATCCCCACCCTGCCCACTCCATGACACCCTCACCCCCAGGACAGGTGAGGCTGGGGATGCTGCAGGGGCAGGAGCACCCTCTGTTTCCTTAGGACGTGGCAGGAGTTGGTGTTGCCCTGCAGAGCTGCTCACTGCGCTGAGGACCACAGGAGCTGCCGGCTCTGGGGCTGGAGGGGCCACCCCCAGCACGACCCTGGGTCAGCACTGCCCTGGGAGTGCAGAGGAGAGGGAACGGCTCCCTCCCTTTCCATTTGTGGAGGAACTGGGGGGCAGGATGAGCTGTGGGGGCAGTTTCAGTGCTGCAGGGCAGGGGAGCAGCTGGAGGACTCCTGGATTTATTTAATGGATCAGTGATGATGTCTCTGCTGCTCCCTCATCGGCAGCGGCAGCTCCTGCCAGCCGAACAGGGAGAGTCCTCTGCCTCTTTGTGGGGAGAACAAACCCCAGAAACAGAGAGGCTCCTGGAGACAGAGGCAGCGGGGATCTGTGAGGCATCGGTGGGGGTGATCCCGAGGGAACAGCCTCGCCACAGCCATCGTGCTCCTGGGACNTGTTTGCTCTTGTAGAACTCGCTGGCCGCCACGCAGAGGCCCCCGAAGAACAGCAGCCCCACGCTGAGGATGGGGAAGATGCTGGACGCTCTCACAGCGCCTGCGGGACAGGGAACGGGCAGGGTTGGCCCCGGTGTCTCCAGCACCAGGCAAAGCTGCTGCTGCTGCTGTAAGGGATGAGGGAGACCCTGCACCGGTCCCACCAGTTCCTGAGCTGCTCTGCTCCCAGCATCAGCCCTACAAACCCTGCGATTCAGCCCCCACCTCGCAGACCCAGCTCAAACCGGCTGCAGCTTTTCCCCTCCTNCCATCTTGCTCCTGGGACCACGGCAGCCCCCTGGGCCGGGTGCTCCCCGGGGCGATGGTTGTGCCCTGGGAGCCCTTCCTGGGCTGCAGCACCCGCAGCATCAGGAGCTCTGGGGCAGAGCAGGGCGGGTGCTCCAGGTGCTGCTTAGGATGCTCAGTCACAGCACCCCTGTGACCCCGAGGATCCCGGGGTGCAAAAGCTCCAGGTGCTGGCTAGGACAGGGACCACCATCCAGAAACCTGGATTTTCCCCTGCCCTGAGGACTTTTCCAGCAGGACAGGACTTGGAGACCCAGGAGACNATGAGGGAGACCCTGCACCGGTCCCACCAGTTCCTGAGCTGCTCTGCTCCCAGCATCAGCCCTACAAACCCTGCGATTCAGCCCCCACCTCGCAGACCCAGCTCAAACCGGCTGCAGCTTTTCCCCTCCTCCAGGGCCATTCCCAGTCACAGCTGGAGCACCTTCCCGTTCCCCTTCTCCTTCCCCAGGGCCCCACCCAGCTCTGGCTGCCTCTCTGGAGCCTGGGGGTGCCGAACCCCCCTGCATCCTCCCATCAAGGATTCACAAACAAACAGACCCTGGGGTCAACACAAAGACTTTTGGATCTAGGGGTGATCCCTGTCAAGAGGAACCCCCCCCCAGCCCACTATGAGGGAGTGATGCTGGGACCCCGCACCGGGCTCCATCCCCAGCGGGACCAGTGCCAGCAGGGGGTTCAGGAGACCCTGAGCGGGTGCCGGGCAGACGGGGGGTTTCTGTCAGGGGTTCAGCCTGCAGATTGAGTGTCAGGGGTAATTAGTGCAGCTAATCACTACCTGCCGCTCCGAAAATACCCTGCGCCCTGGGCTGGGCCCTTCCCTCGCTGGGGGCCGTTATTAAAAGCACAGGAACACGGAGGAGCCCATTAAAATGCCACTCCGGGGGCTTTAAAATAGACTCCTGATTTGAGATGTGGGAGGGGGTGGGAGAAGGACTGAAAAAAACCCCCAGCATCTCCTAAAGCTGCCAGCGGGTCCCGTTCAAGCCCTTCCCCTCCTCCCGGAGCCAGGAGCGATCCCCGACCGACGGAGGGGAGCACAACATCAGCATCTGGAGCAGCAGCTGCATCAGGCAGGGAGGGGGTCAGGGCTGGGCACAGAGGGAGGGTGCTGGGGGCCCCGGGGATTCCTCCCTGCACTCGGTGCCCCAGCGTCTGCAAAGAGCTCAGAGGATGGAGCCTCCCCTGTGCAGGGTCCCCCCATTTGGGCTCTGTGGGTTCTGCCCTCTTTGCCCCTCCCCGAGAGGCTCCTGCCATTCTCTCTCCATCCTCCCCCTGCTCTGGCTGTCCCAGTCAGTCCCAGTTCCCCAGCCTGGCTGTGGAGACTCCGGAAACACGGAGAGCAGCACAAACATCCCCCTGCCCTTCTGCCCCCCTGATCTGTGGGGTCCCGGTCCCCAACAGGCTGAGCAGCTGCTGGGAGCAGCCGCGGGCACAGCCAGTGCCAGAGGTGCCACCAGCACCGGTGCCGAGGCCCTGCTCGGGGTCACCCTGAGGGTCACCGCTGCTGTGGGGGGACCCTGGGGGGGCTGCAACCCGTCAGCCTCCTGCCAGCGGGTGGGGGGACCTGCTGGGCGAAGCGGGGAGCCCTCCGGGGCACAGAGAGCACTCACGGAGGAGGTACTCGGCCGTGTCCTGCTCGTAGTCCGCATCCTCGGGGAAGTGGTCGATTTTCTTGCAGACGCCGCGGAACGTTCCTGGGGAGACAGGACCCGCACACCCTCAGTGCCCCTGCGCCGGCAGGGGCTGCTCAGGGGCGGCAGCAGCCAGGAGACCCCGGGGTGCTGCTCAGCCAGGGGCTGTCTGCAGCCCCAGGTTGGTCCCCGGCTGCTCCTCTGCCCTCAAAACACAGTCTCCTCCTGGGGGCCCAGGGTGCTCAGAGCTGCCTTCTGCAAACGGAGGAGTCATCACTAGCGTGAGACACATGGGGAAACTGAGGCATGAGGATTAACTCCTCTGGAGGTCATGAGGCAGGGTGAGGGGGAGGAATTCCTGCAGCATCTCTGTGGCAGCAGTGCTGGAGCACAGAGTCAGGTCCTGCTGGCTCTGTGCCCTCTCCTGGGGGACCAGCAGGGCTGTGGCACCCAGGGGACAGGGCTCAGGAACCCAGCCCAGCCTATGCCAGGCTGTGGGGCTGGGGGAGCTGGGCATCCTGACAGGCACCAGCCACAGCCTGGAGATGAAGCCCTGGAGGGGGAGAGCGCTCACACAGGCAGGAGGCTCTGCATCCCAGGGAGAACCTGCTGCCCCTGCCTTGGGCAGGGGAGGCTGGGGGGGCAGAGCCCTCCTCCTCCTAGCTTTTGGGGGCCACTTTGTCTTCCCTTACCCCTGCCCCTGCCAGCAGGTAAACCCCCCACACCACCACCACGCTCAGTCCCCAACCCTCACCCAGCCTGCAGGCAGATGCTGCTCCAGTAGAACTGGGCTGCCCTCAGCACCCCAACAGCCCCAGGAGGGCTGCAGGGCCACCCCTGGGTACATCCCAGTCTCCCCCAGTGCAGGGCTAGAGCTCCCAGGGCAGTGCTGAGGGTTCTGCCCCTCAGCACCCCAGTGCTCACGCTGCTGCAGGGCCCCGACGCCCTCCGTGGGGTCAGACCTGACCTCTCTGGCTGTGAACGGCTGCAAAGCTGCTCTCAGCCCCAGACCCCACACAGGACCCCAGAGTAGCTGCTCCAGCAGCGACAGCACAGAGCATCCCCCCCCACAGCAGCCTCCAGGGAAGGGTTGGGGGGGTCGATGTCCAGCATCTGCTCAGCGAGAGGGAACTGCCCCCTGGAGCCACTGGGATCAGCCCAGAGCAGACAACACCAACAGCCCGGGGCTCTTCCAGGGTCTGGGAGCCTCCTGGTGCCTCTGAGCCCCCACCAAAACCCAGGGCTGGCACCCCCTGCCCCGAGGAGCAGCTAGAGGAGCCAGGGGATGCCCTGCTCGGGCACGAATGCTCCCCAACCCTGGCAGGGCTGGGGCAGGGGGCTCAGCGGGGTCTCTTCCTCCTCCATCCCATGCAGGACCTCAGAGAGCCGCGCTGCCCGCTCGGCCCCAGCAGCCCCCCGACCCCTCTCCCTCCCGCAGTCCGGCCCCAGAGCATCTATTTCACGCTCTGACATTTATTTTGGCTCCCTCCCTCCCTGTGTTCATTAGCGCTGCTCGTCGCCATGGCGACGGCTCAGTCACCTGGCACCCAGCATCCCCATCTCAAACAAACAGCACAACAGGGCTGCCGGCACTGACGGCCCCCCCGAACCCCAAAACGCCCCCCGAGAAGGGGCTGTGCCCAGGGAGGTGCAGCAGGACGAGAGGATGGGACGGGCTGGGAGGAGAGAGCTGGGGAGCTCATCCTCCCCCAAAGCAGCCACATCCTGAGCCACCGGGTCCCCGTGCCCCCCGATGATGGCAGATGCCACCCCGGGTACCATCTCCTGGGAAAGGCAGCATCATGGGAGTAAAGGAGACGGGGTCTGTCCAAGCCCTCAGCACCTGGAGGCCCCTTCCTCTGCCCTCAGGTTCCTTGGAAGGCCTGGAGGTGCTGCTGATCGTCTGCTCCTGCTGCCCACGACCTCCTGCCACAGCAGAGCCCAGGGCCCTGCGCTGGGGCACAAGGTGCTCCGGGGCTCCAGCCCTGCCCGGCGCCGGTTACAGGCAGGATCTGCCAGCACTGGGATGCTCTCCTGCCCGGGGCACAGCCTCAGCCCCTCTGACTCCTCACCCGGGTCACCAGCACCCCCGCTGGGCACAGCTCCCGTCCCCCCAGCGCCAGAGGAAAGGCAGAGCTCCCGCCAGCCGGGCTGCTGGTTCCACCGCGTCCCAGCCTGCTCAGCCGGGCTGCGCCGGGGCTGAGTCACAGCACCTCGGGTCTCATCCATCTGCTGCTCTAACTCATTCCCCGCTCGGCTGTCGCTGCGGCAGGGCTGGCTCTTTCCTCTCCCCGCCAGTGTGAGCCCTGATCAGCCAGCTCAGCCCTTCCCTGCCCAGAGCCCGACCGGCAGCAGGCACTCCTCGGGCTCCTGGGTGAACTGGGAGCTCTGGGCAACTGGTACTGGCTCCTCTCACCCAGCCCAGGACAGGGCAGCGTCTCTCTGCACCAAGAAACCAGCCCTGCCCGGCCCTCACGGGGGGCACTTGGGGCTCCAACCCCAGCCAGCACCCAGTGCTTTGGTAGGATGCAGGAGCTGGGGACCTGCCAGACCCTCCCCGATGACACTGGGGGCTCGTGTTGGCATGGGACGGGCTAGGACCAGCCTGTCCTTCAAACACCCAACCCCGAGCTCCCTGCCCAGCTGGATCTGCAGCCCCTGAGCAGCTCCCACAGCTGCAGGCACAGCCCTGGCACCTTCCCCAGCCACCACCTCTGCTCCCGTGCAGAGCCCTGCAGCCTCTCCTGCTGTGTGTGGGGACACCCTGCCCAGCAGGCCCAGCATGAGCACCCCATCATTAGGTGCCACCTCTCTCCTTGATCTCGACAGCCACTGCAGACCCCTGCCCCTGCTCTGCACCAGGCTCCGGGAGCTTCAGCCAGAGCTCTCCATTTCACGGTCCTGCTCCAATCCAGGGACAACCGAGCGTCCCCAGGCACCACAGGGAAACCCTCTGCTGCTGGCAGATCCTCCAGGGCCTTTTCCACGTGTGGGTGGCAACGGGTCCACCCGCCTCGCGGTGCCTGCAGGTCCCTGCCCGAGGGCTCCAGGCTGCTGCAGCCAGCCCTGCCCTCAGCAACGCGGGGCTCAGTTTGGGGGGATGAAGTTACACAGCCCAGTCTGCTCCGGCTGGCTACCTGACGACACCCCATCCCACCCCTGCCTCGGGGCTGGTTCCCTTCCCGTGCTCTGTGAGACCCTTCCACCCTCAGCAGCTCAGAGCCCCCCAGGAGGTGATGCCCGTGGGTCACCCCTTCTCCCCGTCCCAGCAGGGTGCTGGTGCTGCTGCTCCATCCTGCTCTGTGCCAGTGAGAGCAGCTCTGCCAGAGCACGAGAAGGCAATGAATTGATGTGATCTTGGGTCTTTTCCTCCCCAAGGCCCTTCTCCCCAGGGACCAAGCCCCGCAGCAGTGCCAGGGTGGGTAAGAGCATCGGTGCCAGCACCGAGAGCCCCAGGAGCCCCAGCTCTGGCTTTAAAATCTCATTACTCATCATCCAGTGGAACCATTTCTGCGGGGACTGCTCTGCTTGTTGGGGCTCAGAGTGCAGAGCAGGGCTCAGGCTGGGGCGAGGGGGGCTACTGCTGCTCTCACCCCAGGGTCCCAGCGGCCTCCTGCTGCTCGGACCTGCGGGAAAAGGTCCATCTCCAGCCCCCAGCACCTCCCGACGGCTCCGAGCCACTCTCCTACCCCCTGAGCTGTGCTCAGCTCATCACACCCCACCCACGAGGGGGAAGCCGGGGGGTTTAAGCTCTGTGCCTGCTGAGTCTCTGTGGGGGAAGCGGGGGTCCGAGCTCAGGCAGCAGGCGCTGTGGCACATCCTGGGGGATGCTCAGCTCAGCTCTGCCTTGAGTAACAGGAGCAGGGTACCTAAATATCTCCGAGGGATTAAAACTTCAGGGCTCGTCTTTTTTTACCTCCCACCCACCTCCCAGATGCTTGGAGAGATGGAAATTCATCCTCACTCCTCCCCTCCCCGAGCGCTGCCAGCGATCCCGGGGCTCTTTGCACAAGGTCCCTGCTGTGAGAAGGCAGAGCTCCGGGGTCTCGGGTCCGTGCCAGACCCGGCCATCGCCCGGGGACCCATGGCAAGGGGCTGCTCAGCAGGTTCAGGTGCTGGCACCCCGCAGCAGCTTAGTCCTGGGACTCTGGAAGGGCTGCTGGGTCCCAGCCACCCCCCAGCATCTCCTCCACCTTCAGCATTGCCAGGTCCTTGACCCAACACGGTCTCAAAGGCTACACCAGGGGCTCAGGGTGGCATCAGGGAAGGCCAGAGGGGTGGACATGGACACCCCAGAGCCACAGCTCACAGTGACCAGCTGGAAGAGCTGCCCAAGCCAAGGACAGTGCCCAGCTCAGCCTTGGGGAGGGCTCTGCTCCTCTCCCCGCAGCCAGGGAAACCTCAGTCAGCTCAGATCAGCCTGGTGACCCTTCAGCCCCTTGGCCATCACCACCTCACACAGGCTCTTGGATCAAGCTCCACTGCAGAGCAGCTACTCGAGGGCTCAGAAAAGCCCCTGCTCAGAGGTGCCCTCAGCACCCAGCAGCTCCCCCCTCACCGGGATGGGTCTGGGCTGCCCACCGGCCACCAGCAGGCCGAACCCTCCTCCATAGGAGTGGATCCTCCTGCCAGCGCATCCCCATCACCCAGCGGCCCCACTCCAGCTTCCCACAGGGGTACTGGCGTAATCTGGCTCCATCTCCACTTCACACTCTCTCCCCCTCGCTGCGGTGGCGGTTTGTGTCTGAGCAGAGTCACCTACACAGAAATGCCTCTGCTGAAGGGTTTTTTTTCCTGTTGTTAAAAAAATTACAGTGGAAAAACCCCAAGTCCGAGGCCCCGAGAGCGGGGGGGAGGAGCTGGCGCGGGGGGCTCTGCGGTGCCTGAGCGGGTCAGACGCCAGGGCCGCCTGAACAGCAGCGTGGGCACCCAGACCCCACAAACCCCGACAGCTCGGTGGGGTTTGGGGAGCAGCCCCCTGCCCCGTGCTGCCCGCATCGCCCCTGTGGATGCATTGAGGGGTGGGGGGCACAGCCCGGGTGGTCGGCGGGGGCACCGGGAGCTGCCTGCAGCTGGAGCCTGGCAGGGGCCGGCGATTGGAGAGGAGAAGGCGAATGAAGGGATGAAAGCAGCTCCCCGTTTTGACAGTGACTCATCAGCGCCCGTTCTGGAATCCGTGGGGTTGTGGCAACCCACACGAGGCAGCGCAGCAAAGCAGAACGGGGCTGAATAACGGGGGGGGCAGAGAGAGTCAGAAAACGGGGGGTGATCTCCAGCACCCGGCTCCCAGGGCTCAGATTTGTTTTGTTCGTGATAGAAGGCATCAAGTAAAGCTCTGGAGCTGCCTTCCGGGGTCTCCCCCCTCCTTTCCTGGGTTTCCTTCCTGCCTCCAGCCTCTGCAGCACCGGGGCTCGTGGCAGGGAAACACCCGGGCTGGAGGGGAGATGCCAGGCTGTGCCACGCAGATGGGGCAGGGGGCTCAGCAGGGTGTGGGTCCAGGGTGGCTCCATCCCCACAGGGTGCCCAGGGCACTGCCATCCCTTCCCTAGCTCAGCGATGGGCATCAGCCACCAAGACCCCGGGCTGGGGAGGAAGGCTTTCATCACCCTCCCGAAGGAAACTGCTTGGGTTTCATCCTAAGGGTGGCCAAGCCAAGCGCTGGAGTGGCTGCCAGGAGGTGACTGGCTACGACAGCGAGCGGGGGGCTGCGGCAGCCAGAGCAGAGGGTAAAGAAGCCACCTGCTAGAAATTAACGGGCTGCACTGATTGAGTTTCTCTGCTCCAATGACTGAGCCCCCCAAACCACCCCGATCACCACAAAGGCAGCCTCTGGCTCCTCTGCCCTCTCACAGACACTGATGGCAAGAGGCAGGGCAGAGCCGAGAGCCCTGACCCCAGCAGAGCATCCCCCCCACACCCAGAGGGCTGGGTCAGGGCAGGAGCCCACTGCCCTTCCTCTAACGAACATTCTAGACCCCCTCGGGTGGACTGCTGAGCTCTGGGAAGGGTTTGCCCCCGGCTCTGGGTGCTCAGCAGCCCCCGATCACAAACCCTTCCAGCCGCTGGGATGTGGGGGAACGGGTCTGCCCCTGCCTGCCCGACACCCACCCTACAGCAGCCCCCCGGTGCCTGAGAGTTAGGATCCCACTGCTGCCTTTCAAGCCCCCAGCAAGTCACCCTTTAAGATCCCTGGGGGCTGCTTCACACTGGTTTCTCGCTCACCCTGGCGAAATCCTCTCCCTTTGCTGCCTCTCTGACCTGGACACAGCCTCCCGACCCCAGCTGGTGGCTGCTCCTCCTGCACTTTCACCCTAATGGGGGCTTTTGTCTTCCTCAGTGCTGAGGTGCCCCCCAGCCCGGCTCCAGAGTGCCTGCAGCCCTCGTACCCCTCCAGCCCAGAGCAGCCACGGAATCACCTCACCGACTGGGGACAGGATGGCCCTCACTCAGCAGGCTGCTGGGCAGCACCTCCAAACCCCATCACCCACAGCCCTGCAGCTTCTTCCCCTTCTGTCTCCTGCCTGGGGGTGATGGGCAGTTACCCCCCGGTCTGTGGGGTAACAGCAGCTCTCAAACCTGTCCCAAGTGGGCTGGAGCTCCCCAGCAGCAACACAGAGGCCCCAAACCAGCCAAACCCAGGAGGGAGTAACTGGGGAGCAGCCCTCCCCCAGCACATCAGGGTGGGGAGAACAAAGCCCACCCAGAGGAACAGGCAGAGCCAGGGCTGCCCGCACATCCCAGGGACAGGCTGGGACTGAGCAGGAGGGGGTCTGGATGTGCTCTGACCCACGGGCTGCCCCTGAGCCCTGCAGACAGGGCAGTATCCCAACACCGAGGGTAAAACCCGTACTGAGGGGTTCAGGGGGGGAACAGCCAGGGTCAGGAGTCCAGAGCCTGGGACCCCCCAGTCAGACAGTCTGCTGGCACCGGGTGCTCCTCGTCTGCCTGCAGCCCCACGAGGCGGCAGAGGCTGCTCCTGGCTGGAACAGGCAGGAGAGGAAGCTGCGGGGAGCTGGGGAGCCGGAGGTTTCGCTTGGCCGGTATTAAAACGTCCTCTGCATTTCTAAAACCCTATAAATGCCAATTCCCCAGCTCTGGAGCGTGGCGTCGAGCGCAGGGGAGAGCTATTTTAGACTCCGTGGTGACAGCTGAAGGGGAATGGATCGCAGAATTAAGAACTACTTGCTGTCGAGCCCCAGCCATCACGACTCGACGCCGCTGCCGATGGGCAAACAGAGGCGGCTCCGCGGAGCTGGGGTTGAGAGAGGAGGGGGGGGGGGATCCTTCCCTCGGGGCTTTGAAAGGTCAATTCCCGGAGCAGAAAACAATCGGCAGCCAAATGGGCTAAAAGGAAGAGATTGAAGCCTAAGAGCAGGGCTGGGAATAGAGGGAGCGATTTGAGAGGGGTTTCTCCCAGAGCCCGCAGCAGCAGAGGATGCTCGGGCGGCTGCGGGAGCCGCTCACAGCTGTCGGAGCCCTGCGACGGGGAGGAAGGAGACAGCAGAGCCGGGGAGGGAAAGCAGCGAGCACAGACTGCAGAGCAGCGGGGAAGGAGACGGACCCAGAGCAGAGAAACCATCGGAACAGCTTCCCCCCGACCCCTCAGGATGAGCAGCAACCGGAGAGGGAGCAGAGCTCCCGCCCGGCACCAAACTGACGGCAGGAGCATCAGACACCGGCCAGGACCTGCAACAGCTGCTGGAGCCGCATCGGGCAGCCAGCCCTGAGCCCAGGGCTCAGGCAGCGAGGAAGGAGCCGAGGGAGCAATTAACAGCCGTGATGAATCCTCCCCAGGAGGGTTTGGTGGCGGGGATGCCCCTGGCACAGCCGATCTCTGCAGCCTAAGAGGAGGCTCCAGCGGGTTGTGCTCCTTGCAAGTGTCATCATCTCCCCCCCTCCCTTCCTCTTGTAGGGGGCCGGTTTGAGGGCGAGAGTGGGGGCTGCAGGTAGGGGCTGCTGCTGGTGTCTGAGGGCACAGAAATCCCCTGCAGCTCCCTGACAGAGAAGGGTCCGGAGCCCCCAGCTGAAGCTCTAAAAGGGACTCCATCCCTCCCTCCATCCGTCAAAGCCCCTTTTCTCCAGGGAACCCGGTGGGCATCCTGGAGCTGGCAGCCCCAGGCTCTCTGCTTTTCCTAAGTGGCCCTGAACTCTCCCTGCTCGCTGCAGCCCCGAGGCAGGGTCCACCCCAGCCCCACTGCTGCTCCCTGTGGGTCCCAGGGCCCTCCCAGCCCGGATAGGTTCCTCTCGCTGCCTGCTGGAGGCAGAGCCATCTCCTCTCCATCTGCAGGAGGGGGAGAGCCCCGGAGCATCCCTTCCAGTGCCTCAGATGGGGAAGTGGGGTCCAAGAGCAGCAGCAGGGCTTCACTCCTGGCTGTTGTGTTTGTTGAGAGCAAGAAGGGGCCAGCTTCAAGGGCACCAGCCCTGCTCCCCCGGTGCTGCTCTTGTGGTTCCTTACCCCGCTTCTAGCTCAGTCCTGGCCAGGGTCCGTGCTTCCTCCTCAGCACCTCTCAGCCTTCCCTGCCGGGAAACCAGTGCCCACATGAACCCTCTTAAAGGGTCTGTCCCAGGTGCAGCCCAGCAGCCCCCCGTTAACGCTCAGGGCTCTCAGCTGCCCCAGGGACTCGGCTGAAGGAGATGATGGAGGGCAGGGCTGTGGGGATGGGGCTGGCTGGGGCCAATCCCTGTGTGTGGTGGGCTATCACGGGGGTGATATCACTGCCATCCCCCAGGGAACAGCTCTGTCTGCTGGGGCTGGGCAGTCACCTGCCCTGGGGGCCAAGGGGACACTCTGCTTCGGCTGATTTCTGAGGCTTTTCCTCATCCCGGGGGCGGGGGGAGATCTGTGCAGAGACCACTACTCACTCCCCACTCACTCGTGCATCCTGCAGAGCCCTGGCCGAGGCCACTGGGCTGCTGCTGCCATCCTGTGCTGGCGGCACAGACACAGTAGCCCACTGGCACTGCGGATGATGGGGAGCAGCTCTCGTCCCCCAGACAGCTGTAAGGGAGGGGGCCAACCCTTGTTAGAAGGGACAGAGGGACCCTTCTGCCTCAGTGGTCCCACACCCTATCAGACTGTATCACATCCCATCAGTCAGACTGTGTCACACCCCATCAGTCAGACTGTGTCACACCCCTTCAGACTGTATCACACCCCATCAGACTGTATCACACCCTATCAGTCAGACTGTATCACACCCCATCAGACTGTATCACACCCTATCAACCAGACTGTGTCACACCCTATCAGTCAGACTGTATCACACCCCATCAGACTGTATCACACCCTATCAACCAGACTGTGTCACACCCTATCAGTCAGACTGTATCACACCCCATCAGACTGTATCACACCCTATCAACCAGACTGTGTCACACCCTATCAGTCAGACTGTATCACACCCCATCAGACTGTATCACACCCTATCAACCAGACTGTGTCACACCCTATCAGTCAGACTGTATCACACCCCATCAGACTGTATCACACCCTATCAACCAGACTGTGTCACACCCTATCAGTCAGACTGTATCACACCCCATCAGACTGTATCACACCCTATCAACCAGACTGTGTCACACCCTATCAGTCAGACTGTATCACACCCCATCAGACTGTATCACACCCTATCAACCAGACTGTGTCACACCCTATCAGTCAGACTGTATCACACCCCATCAGACTGTATCACACCCTATCAACCAGACTGTGTNCTCTGCTCGAGTTGGGGCTGCCCCTGCTCACTGGGGGGGCTGGACTGGCTGCCCTTCGGGGGTCCCTTGCAGCCCTGCGCCTCTCTGACCGGTACCACAGGACAGCAGCTGCGCGGCACCCCCCGCACCCCAGCGGAGCGCAGGGCCCCGGCAGACGGGCTGTGCTGCAGGCACAGGGCTCAGGGGCGGCAGCGCTGTCACGTCTGTCACCTCAGCGCAGAGCCAGGCAGGGCAGACGGTGCCTGCACCCGGCTGCGGGGATGTGGAGGAGCTCAGCCCCGCCGTGCCCTGCCTAGCACCTGCCCTGCTGCCGGCTGGGGCTGGGGGCTGCAGCCCCCGTCGGGGCAGGCTGGGACGCAGAGCAGGGAGCGGCGAATACCTACTGCTGTTCTTAGAAATGACTGGAACCACCAACGTCCCCTCCCTCGGCCTCGCTGCCACCCCCCTGCCCACGCTGGAGATGCTCCGACAGCTCTGTGAAGGAGATGAACCAGTTGCTGCCTCTCCCCCAGCTAAGGGCTCCCCTATCCCAGGCTGCAGCTTCCCTACACCCTGTGAACCCCCCCGTCCTTCCCCCTGGAGGGAAGGCCAAGGGCTGGTGGGCAGAGAGCACTCATCTGTGGCTGGAGGGTGCTGAGCAGAGAGAAGGGACTGCTGGAGGCTCCCAGGGCTGGTGGGGGCAGCGGCAGGTTCCCAGCCGGAGGGGACCCTGCTCTGCTGGCTCAGGGGGTGCTGCAGCTGCTGCAGTGGGATAAGAGGAGCAGGGCTGAGCGGGGCTGTCGAGGCAGAGGCAGAGCTTGGCTGGGGATGCTGAGCAGCCTGGCAGAGGCATCGCCTTGGTCCCACTGCGGGGCAGCACCAGGGCTGCCATGGGCTCCTGGCAGAGGACGGTGAGGAGGGATCACAGCCTGTGTTGAGGAGGGGAGGGATCACTGCCTGAGTCATGGAGGGACAGGGACCTTTCCCGGCTGGGTGAGCAGCCCCAGGGCTGGGGCTGGGCACAAGAAGCAGCTGGTGGCTCTCACAGCCCAGCGCAGTGGCTCATGCGACGCCGCTGGGTGATGCAGTCGGTGATGCTGATGCAGCAGAGCACCCTGACGGCTGCAACGCATCCCCCCGAGTCGGCCTTTAACACCCAAACAGCCCAGTCCAAGGGGTTCTGCCCCTTTGGCAGGAGGAGGCTCTGGGGGCACAGCAGTGCCAGCCCTGGGGCCCTCCTTGAGGAAGGTGCCAGCAGGACACACAAGCACTCACCAGCACACACCAGCACTCACCAGCACTCACCAGTACACAGCAGCACTCTCCAGTACACACCAGCACTCACCAGCACACACCAGCACTCACCAGCACTCACCAGTACACAGCAGCACTCTCCAGTACACACCAGCACTCACCAGTACACACCAGCACTCACCAGTACACGCCAGCACTCACCAGTACCCACCAGCACACACCAGTACACACCAGCACGGGTACCAAGAGGCTTAGACCAGGAGTGCTTCCAGGGGCAGGTGCCTGTGGCACCCAGTCTGGGGGCTGCCTTCCCCTCCACTGTGAGCCCAGGCACAGAGCCAGTTAGGGTGCAGTTACACCCTGCCTGTTGATGGTGGGCACTGGAAATGGAGACTGGGAGGGCACCAGCGCCACCTTCTTCACTGGTTTTCACCCTGCAGGTGTGGGCATTGCCAGCACCAACACCCCAGAGAGGCTGGGGGGTCCCACACCTCCCTGCAGCCCCCCTGGGGCTGATGCCCTGCCCTGATCACCCGAGCAAATCCCTGCTGAGAGCCCTGGGCTGGCAGTGAGCGGCTGCTCCTGCGCCCCCACTGCTCTCCCCTTTCTCCTCACCCAGGGCTGTCTTGGGATGATAAAACCTCGCGGTCCCTGGTGACGGGAGTGGGGAGAGGCTGAGCCCTCGGCTGAGCCCGCTCTGCTGCAGGCTGTGCAGCCGGGAGATAAGGAACGGCAGCGGCTGAGGGAACCGTGGTGCAGGGTGTGAGGAAGCAGGATGCAGGGTCTGGGGAGCCCGCGTTGCAGCATCGCCCACCCAGCAGCTACACTCGCGGCTCCTGCCTCTCCCCACCCTGCCCGTGGAGAGCCCCGAGGCTCCCCAGCCTGTCGGTCACTCTCTGCACGGGTGGGTTTGATGGGCAGAGCCCGGGTGTCCCACCACGAGTTGCAAACCCTCTTGCGAGGAGCCTCTTCCACCCAGCGAGCCCACGCGTCCCTGTCTCCCGCAGCATCGCCCCAAGGACACGGGGCAGGGTGAACGTGGAGCGAGCCCTGCCCCGGGCTCCCCGTTTGGGGGCTCCTGGGAAGCAGCTGCTGCTCAGGGATCCCACAGGTGAGAACCGAGTGGGTTTGGGGAAGGATCCCCTGCTCCCCAGGGAGTTCCCACCAGCACATCCCCCCCAGGGCGGGGGTTGTGTGAGGCTGCCGAGCGCTGCTGCTGCTGCTGCTGCTGCTGCTGCTCCTCCCGGGCACGGGCAGCAGAACTTCTCCTCCCTGGAGCCACTGCAGAGCTGTGGGGCTGCATGAGCTGAGGGAGAAGCTGCCCGTCATCACCCTGGCACCACCACCCTTTATCACAGCTGGCTTCTTCCTGATGGCAGGAGCCCTGAGCGAGCTGCTGCACACCGAACCCCAAAAGGCTCTGGCTCCAAGCCCCGAGGGCCAGCCCCAGCAAACCCACCAGCAGCCCTTAGGAGGGGTGTGAAAACACCCCCTCCTCAGTAACCCCAACCCCCAAGGACCCTGCTACTGGGTGTTGCTGAAAATACCCGGAGTGGGTGGGGGGTGCTGGAGCAGCCCTTCCCACGGGGAGAAGAGCAGTGGGTGGGCAGGAGCTCTCCTCAGCCTCTTCCAAGGGAGGGCACAGCCCTGCTCACCCCCCACGTCCCTGCAGGCAGCCCCTGGTGACTGACCTTCCCTGGGCATCGCTGAGCACCAGCATCAGACGCCCTGCGCCTGCACCCTGCCAGCGCAGCCCTGGCACTCAACGGGGGGGTGAGCCAGGGTGAGATGCCCCTGCCAACACCCCCTGTGCTCGTGGCTTAGAGTATTGGATGATTGTAAGAGCGACCATGATTCTGCTGGGGAAGGGGCTTCACGTCTGCCTGCGAAGTCCCATCAGAACCCGGGGTGACACCCAGTCAGCAGCACCCTCTGAGCGCTGAGCAGGGTTAGTGCTGTGGCTGTGTCACCCCGTCCCAGCCCCAGTGGCATCAGGGACCCTAGGGCTCCACACAGGGCCCCTCGCCCTGAAGAAGAGCAGCCTGTGGGCCAGGCAGGCTGTGCCAGGGCAGTGGCTGTGCCCTATGGGCCAAGGGTGAGTGCTGTGCCCCTGAGGAGCCTCAGAGGAGAGGGACAGTAACACATCCACCCAGAGGTGAAACTCATGGGCAGAGAAGGGAAGGGACTTAGCAGAGGTCATGTAACCCTCAGCAGCAGAGCCAAGCATCCCTCTTGCTGCTCTCAGCAAGCCTCATCCGTGGGCACTTCCTGGCCAGCCCGCACCAGCATCCCAGCTCCCTGGGGACCAGAGAGTGGGATCCATCAAGCATCCATGGAGCATCCTCCCCCAAACCCTGGCCACCCTCCCAGCCCTGGCTCTGGCAGCCTTCATCAGCCATCCCTGACTATTCCCAGCCCTAATGGAGATGGTGACCTTGCGTGGACACCCCCTCCCCTCCCCGAGCCTCATCCAGAGTCCGATCCCCCCCGAGGGCAGAGCCCCAGCTCAGGAGACGGCAGGCTCTGCTCCCCGCCTCTGCAGCAGCGCTGCTCGGAGCCGCTCTCCGCAGACACTGTGCTCATCACGTGCTGCTCACAGGCACCGTGGGAACCAGCTCCACAGCACCCCAGAACACGGGCTCTGGGTGCAGACCAGCACTGCAGCATCCCAGGGGGTAGTTCTGCACCCCCTGTTCGCACGGGGTGGCTTCCCAAAGCAGGGCTGGTGCTGGATCTCTTGACTCTCCAGACTCCTTCCCAAGAGCAGCCAGAGCCGAGGGCAGGGCTGGCTGCAGCCCCAGGGCCCCTCTGCCTGCCAGGGCTTCCAGGCATCGCAAGAACACGGGGCTGGGGCACCCTGAGGCCCCAGCAAGAGGATTCTCACGCCCATCAGAGGACAGCAGTTACCGCACGGGCAGTGTCTCCTCCTGGGAGCTGAGGTTCCAGGGTTTCCTGAATCAGGGCTGATGCTCGGGGCGCTGCACAGGCCCCCTGCCAGAGCCCCCCCGCTCTGGAGCATCTGCTCCATTGTGTTTTGACCCCGGTGACACTGCTGACCCCAGCCCTGCTGCTGACCCGGTGGAAGGGCCGGTCGGGGGNCGGGTGGAAGTGCGGGTCGGGGGCAGAGGGGTAGGGTGGCAGAGCTGCAGCCTGCTGAGTTCCCCCCCTTTTCTCACACAGCAGCTCTGCCACCTCCTCCCGCCGCCAGCAGCTGAGTCCATGGGCTACTTCCCCTCACACCAGTGGACACAGTCACCCCCATAACCCCCCCCACGCTGTTATGGACACGCGTAACACGTGTGACCCACAGACACGTCCTGTCTCCCTCACCATCATCCCCCAGCCCACACTGCAGGCCCCNGAGTCACAGGGAGGAGTTCAGTCACAGGGTGGGCTCTTGGTGAGGGTCCACTGCAGACGTGGAGCAGACAGAGGGTCAGGGGGAGCAGCTCCTTGACCACCCAGCCCAGCCGTAAGGAGCGGCGAGGGAAGCCCTCCATCGCGGGCGAGGGCCATGGCAGCCTGCCCGGTGCTTTCAGAGCTAAAGGCAGTAACCTTCCAGCAGAAGCAGCACTGCTGTCAGCCCGGGGAAGCGCTCTGCCTGGCCTCGCTCCGAGACACCGAGCTGAGGGAGAGCTGGTGCCCGGCCAGGGGCAGCTGCTTCCAGCCAGTTTAACCATCAGCTCTGCTCAGAGCAGCCAAGAGCAGTCACAGACAGACACGGTCGGGGGGGAGAAGGCAGAAGCTCAAGGACAGAGCCCTTCACCGCCCCCCGCGCCGCTCTTGGAGCTGCGGGAAGGGAACTGGAGACGGCAACGGACAAAGGGACCTGGAGGCTCTGAGGGGAGAGCCTGGGGGCACCGGGTTAAACGATCCTGGAAGGTCTGAGCAAAGCAGGGGGCTCTTCACAGCCTGCTGCAGCAGACCCCTCCCGGCTTGGGATGGTGCCCCTGGCAGCCACAGGGCACCAGAGACAGGATGGTCTATCCATCGGGTACCCTGCTCTGGGCTCGGAGTACCAGGCTGCTGTATTCCGCCAGGAGCCGGGGGTGCTGCTCAGCAAAACAGAGCAGGGAACCCCCTCCCGAGAGCCTGGGGCAAGGCTGGGAGTTTCCTGAAGGTCCAGGGTGGAACTGAAGAGACACCAGCACTCTGCTGGCTTCTACAGGATGGGAAAAGCTGCTCGAATGCCAGCGGCGGCGGCAGAGGAGAGGGGCAGGAGCTGCGTGGGGTAGGAGCTGCGTGGGGCAGGAGCTGCGTGGGGCAGGAGCTGCGTGGGGCAGCAGGGCTGGGAGGAACGGGAGGGGGCAGAGAGAAATGTCAGAGAGCGGCGAGGAAGGGAGATTCCAGCTCCATCCCTTCCCCCGGACACGGTCACAGGCTCAGTTGACGGAGCAGACGGGTACGGCCAGGCGCCCAGCTTCCCACGGGGGAGCTGAGAAAGACCAGGGCTCTGCAGAGTGAAAGGGATGGGAAGGCGGGATGCCGAGTCCGTCTGGTGCCATCCCATGGGATCCATCGGCACCGGACCGGCGGCTCCAGGCCGGTGCTGAGCTGTAGCCACATCTCTGTCGGGGCTGTTGAAGGCAACGGGGGAAGGATGGGGGAATCACTGGTGAAGGATGAGGGGGTCAGGGGAACAGGGCCGCCCCGGGTTTGTCCAGCGACGCCGTTTGAACACAGCCAAGCCCCGGGTTTTGTGGTGCAAGGGGGAGCCTGGCTGTGGGAGATGGTACCGAGGGGCTTGGGGATGGTGGGTGTGAGGTTCCATCTGGTGGGAGCTCCCCGCGAGGTGCTGCAGCAGCTGCAGAGCCAGCCCGCGGGGCTGTGCGTGACTCCTGCTTTGCAGACTCCCTCGTGGGCGCAAAGGAAGTCTGAGGGGTTCCACCCTTTCCCCAGGGATGAAGCAGCTTCACCCTCAGGTGCCGTCTGCAGGACTGCCCATCCGTGTAGAACGCCCCAGGGGCCAGGCAGGAGCTGCGGGTCAGCTGTAGGAGCAGCTCAGCAGGGTCCTGTGGGCCGTGGGGGTCCGCTCACCCTTCCCACAACTTGCTGGTCCAATCTAGGGAGCATCCTCCTCCCACGAGACCCGAAGCCAAGTAAAGCTCCCCAGGTCTGGCAGGGAGGAACCGCTGCCTTGCTGCTGCTGCAGGGCCATGGGAGCAGGGCACTGGGACAGCTGAGGAGCAGCTCTGGATCCCCTGCAAACCGCCCCGCGTCCCTGCCCGGCTGAGGACAGCCCCAGGGGGTGGCAGGGCAGCAGGATGCTCTGTGCATCCCCAGGGAGGGGGGCAGAGGACCGCTTGCGGTTCTCTAGAGATGCCCCAGCGCTGCACTCTGCGGAGGGAAGAGAGGGAGGAGAGGAAAGCTACCGCACGGCGTGAAAGCCCGGTACTGGAAGCAGATAGATCCTCCTGCTGCTGCTGTCTGTCTCAGCTCCGCGTGATGCACGGAGCAGTCCCAATCGCTATCGCCCAGCGGGGAGGGCTAGGAGGCTCCCGCGTTTAATGATGCTGAATTTAATGAAGTTTGATGAAAACCCCAGTTCCTTCAGTCGCCTAAAAACAACACAAAGCTCAGCAGCTATTCCTCCGCGTCAGCCCCCTCCCGGCAGCACCGCACGCGTTCCCCTGCCTGTTGTGTTCACCGGGGCATCCCGGGGCAACCGCCGCCGGCAGACCACGAGTCCCCGCTGAGCGGGACGGCCAGACCACCCCTGCCAGGTAAAAGCGACAACGGGGGCTGCCGCGCTGCCCTCCCCGNCTCGCCACGGGCTTCTGTGGCTCACGTGGGGCGAGCGGCTGCCACGCAGGCGCCGCGTGTGCGGGACTGACGGCATCTGCGACGGAGCGTGCAGCCCGCACTCAGGCCGGGCGGCTCGGAGGGCTGGCGGGCACCCTCCGCCGAGGCCAGCGCTTGATTCGCCCGCTGTGGCCGCGTTAAACCCCGCTAGCGGCAGAGATGCTGCGGGCCAGAGGGCTCCCTTTGTGACGGGCTCGGTGCTCAGGGCACCCCCTGCACAGCAGGACCGCTGAGCCCATGCGCTGAGCCTGCCCAGCCCTCGGCCCTGCTGCCCGACGGCAGAGCCCAGCCTGCCTCTGCTTTTCCAGCCAGATGGAGCAAGTGCACGGGAATCGGGGGCAGAGGGAGGCCCTGCCCGCAGGAATCGGGCAGGACCTGCTGCAGGTCAGCGCTGCTGCAGGGGCTCAGCACCCAGAGCCCCTCTGGAGACAGCAGGCACCATCAGCCCCGGACTCAGGGGGTCCCCAGCCTCACTGCAGCACCCCCGGAATGCGTGTGAGCTCAGAGCAGCTCGGCTGGGGGGGGAGCCTTCCCTTCCCAGCACCACGTCAGTTAACTGCCTGTGAAACACCAGCTCATCTCTCCAGCAGAATTCAGGAGGGGGGTGAGCAGCCCTGGCAGATCCCCCCAGCACCATTCCCACCCCACCTGCTCACCCCGAGCAACACATCCAGCCACTCGCGGGGTGCCAACTGTGCCCCCACAGCCCCCACTGCCCACCCCTGCTCTAGCACACACAAGAGGCCTCGACGGGGCCACAGGTACAGCCCGGCAGCGCCAGCCAGGGGGGTAGAACCAGCAGTGGGGGGGACGACCCCACGGTGACCGCACACCCTGCCGCTCCCAGCCCCACACCCGGGCACCGGGCGATGGACTGTGATTCAGCTCTGCGCTCTGGCACGGCACCGTGAGCTGCTTTCCCGAGTGCACTGAGCCCGGGAGACCGGGGCCTCGGCGGCTCCTTCCAAAAGCAGTGATTTATTGCGGCGAGGGAGATGTCAAACATCGGCCAACCCCC